>PVHP010039978.1:0-16075 GCA_004024765.1 Zapus hudsonius | reverse complement strand
CCCTTTTTTTCCACGGAGACCCTCATATGTGTTGATGCCTTTTGTCGTCTCCTCTGTCATCCATGATGATATTTGTTGGGCACAGCCTTGTGCAGGAAATGACATCTGCTGTGAGGTCATGAATGCAACAGTTACTTCCTGTCCAAAAGATGTTTCACAGCACTCCTCCCCATCCTCTGGCTCTTACATTCTCCATTTCTATTGACAATTTTCAAACATATACAAAATGTATTTTGGCCATAATCCTTCCCATTACCTTCTGCTGTCTCTCCATCACCATGCCCCCTCACCTGAACCCCTTCTTCTTTCTGATTAGTTCCTCTTTCATTTTAATGTCTTTTAAACATTTTTACCCCGTCTCATCATCCATGCTTAGATGTTGATGGGCCAATACTTTGTATGTCTGACAGCTGTCGAGCTGTCAGGAATGCAATGGCGGCTTCATGTCTAGAAGACAGTGTTTCCAGCACTCCTCCCCATCCTCTGGCTCTTACATTCTTTCTGTTCTCTTTTCTGCAATGTTCTCTGAGCCTTGGAGATGTCTCATTTATTATTGAGCACTCATTCTCAGGACTTTTAACTAGTTTTGAGTCTCCCCAGCAATTACGGCCATCTGCAAAAAGAAGCTTCTCTGACCAAAGAACAAACATAAGTATTTAGAGGGCAATTGAACACATCCATTTATCCAAACAATAGCAGGGTCTATAATGTTCCCAGCCAAAGGACTTTAACTAGGTTTTCAGTACCAGACATAACTTCCCACCATGAAATTGGTCTCAAATCCAATCAGAGTGTATCAATAGGTACACCTTGCATGGCTGATTGGCTGTGTAGCTCACAGGGTTCAGTTCTGAGTAAGATTATTGATGACTTTTCTCCACAGGAGCCTGTATTTGGCACTGTGATGGCAGCTAGTCAGCAGGGAGGAGGCTTCCAGCTCATTCTAGATTGATTACTGAGCATCCTGCAATGGAAGCATGTGGTGTCCTCAGCCATAAGGCCTTACCATCTAGTTCTGGTGGTCTGTATTATTTTGGGTCTCATGGGTCTCCATGGTCAACAACTCACTGGGAGGTATCGTAGCCTTGGCAGTGGAGTTTTCCTATAACTATGGCTTCTCCACCCCACGGGGTACTTCTTCCTAAACTGTCTCTTTTTTAAATTATATCTTTAAATTAACAAGGAAGTAGGTTCCCATATGGCTTATTCATAACATTCCCCCTCTCCCACATCCCCTTCTTCTCCATCTCCCTCCCCTGACTCCACTTAGACCTTTCCACCTGAGTGTTATGTTCTTCTACTTACATATCTGCTCTCCCCTTAAGCCTTCCTTTCTCCTCCTTCCTTAAGCTTTTGAGGCTTTCAGTCTTCTTGTGGGACTGGTGTGCTATCTCCTGTGCTAATGAGGCTTCCTTCTCAGCCTCTTTAATGACACAGGCCTGTAGGGAAGCTGGGCCAGTCCTCCTGCTGGAGGAGGGCAAGGCTTTGTCTGACCATCACCTGGGGCTCACTTCACTTGCTCTTGGTTTCTCATTAGCAGGTAGTCAGATCTCAAAGCTTTGTGCTATTTCAAATTGAGTTCTATCGGGGGAAGGGGAACTTCACAAGAGAAGCCATGAACTTGGATTGAATCCCACTAGGTAGCACTTGAACACCAGTTGCTTGTCCTGTGTTTGGGTGGGAGCAGGAGCCCATTTCATCAGGAATTCTCCACCACCTCTCACTTTATTCTGATGACCATTGCCCACTTCAGTGATGGCCTTAGTGGTCACAATATAGCAGGCACATGTCATATGTGTAGTGGTGGAAGCATGATGGTTTTCTAATTCTTCCTCTTGTGGTTATCAAAACAACAGCTCGTACTGGACAGATAGGATAAATGCACCGTTGTTTCTCCTCAGGTATCCACTTTTTCAGAACAAGCTGGTGTCCTTTAGCCCCTACTGATGTCTAAAGACCTCTTCCTTTATCTTCTCTACCTTTTTATCAACACTTGAACTTTCTGTCTCTGGCTGTAGGTCTGGAATTTCACCAGCAACCTGACTATTTTTTTGGGGGGGACAAATGGCTCTGGATAACACAGTCCATGAAAAGACAGTATGATGTCATTGATGCTAAGAATTTTCAGTGAAAGACTAAAAACATATACTTCCCAAAGAAAACTAAATTTAAATTGATGATAGACATTAGGGCTTTTCTTCCTTTAATTTTATGTTGTTCTTCATTTCTTTTACAGGGAAAAATCTTGGTTCCTAGTAACATTAATTGTCTGTTTCTTCTACATATAAAGGGAATAATACCAATATCACTAGGAACACTATGGCTACCAATTAAGGTTGTAATTTCTTTGCAGTTCTTTTTGTTCTTAGAACATATCTCTTTGAAATGTACACTAAAACTGCTTTGTTTGAAGATCAATTGGAATAGAGATAATCCCTTCCTTTGTCTGGAATATATCATCAATTTGAGATAAAGTTAGGTCTATTTGTTTCCCTTATCTTTTTTCATTTCTATATTGCTTTTTTTTTCTTTTAGACTTAATTTACAAATTTAAAAGCAAAACAAAACAAAGTCGAAATACACTCATATCCCAAGGTCAAAACTATAAGGCAGGATTCAATAAGAAATGTAAAATGTCCTTCATTGTTTATGTGCTCTGTTCCTCCCTATTGACAACACTAACTTTTTAAAATAATTGATCTTTACCTTTTCTTCCTACTTTACTTCTGAAGATATAAACAGATATGACGGTATTAAGATTACATTTTCCTTCTTGTGCAGAAGTTAGCATGCTCTCTATACTTGCTTCAAACTATTGTATACCCTGTCTGATACAAGTCTTGAGAAGCCAGTACCAGTTCATATGAAGATCTTTTTGAATGGGACATCTTTATGGATGTACTGTATAGTTTTTAGTCAGTCCCTTGCTAGCAGACATTTGGATTGTTTTCCAGTATTTGCTATTAAAACTGAATCTAAGCTGGGCACAGTGATATATGCACCTCGAATCTCAATATCCAGAAGGCTGAGGTAGGAAAGCCAAAAGTTCAAGGCCAGCCAGGCAACACAAGAAAACAAGATGCTGACATGGTGCATGTGTTCTCTCTCTCACCTTCCCACCTTTCCTCCTCCTTTCCTTCCTCCCTCCCTCCTTCCTTCCTTCTTTTCCTCCCTCCCTCCTTCCTTCCCTCCCTCCCTCCTTCCTTCCTTCCTTCCTTCCTTTCCTCCCTCCCTCCCTCCTTTCTTTCCTCCCTCCCTTCCTCCCTCCCTTCCTTCTTTCTTTCAAAAGTAACATTGGGACACAGTTTTAGAAATGGGGCAGTTGGGTTAATGACATAATTTTGTCAGGTGTTACCACATTCTTCTGCATTGGGGTTTCACCATTATCAGTGATATGCAACAGTGTTTCCCCAGCCTTGACAGCAGAGGTCATTGATGAACATTTGAGCTTCTGTCCCCGTGTTAGTTGACACCTGCAATTCCAAATGGTTCTATCTGTACCTAAGAGTCAACTTGACCCTTTCTTTGTATGACTCTTACTTTAGCTCCCTTTCATGAGTATTTTCATATTGTGCATTTGTCTCCTCAGGTCTCTGTGCGGGATGGTGCCTTGGCCAAGAGCTTTGAAGACCAGACATGCCTAACGTTCAATTGCTGCCTGTTACGGACACTTCCCGTTGGTGCTGTCAGTAATGTCTGCCTTGTGTGTCACTTCCTCCTCCTTCTATCCTTCGTGCCACTTGATTTCATACTTCTGCTGTCTTTACCTTTCTAGGGTCTCTTCTGGGTAATTTCCTCAGGTCTATCATCCAGCTCATCAATTCTCTCTGCAGTAGTCTCTATCTGGGTTTAACATGTTCACTGAGTTTTCAGTTTCAGGGCTTTATCACTTTCTACTATATTCAATTTCAACTCTTCCTATCTGTTCTTATGTAGCACCTAGTGATTGCTTTGTTTTCAACTCTTTAATTTTTGGAATCATTTTGCTGCTCTTTAAGCCTTTTTAAAAATTTTTAAATCTAAAAAAAAATTTTTATTGTCCATAATGAGTTACATTATTTAGTGGGTAAACAATGAGTTGTTATTCCCAATTCCCCGGTGCCCTCCCCTCCCCACTCTGCTGGATAACCTCCTCCATGGGTCGTCTGGATCAGTCCTTGTGACAGGAGACCATGGATAGCCTAGTATTCAGCCAGGTTCTCCTGGCCATGCCTCTGGATAATCTCCCCCACCACGGCTCTCACAATTTTTCCGCCCCCTTTTCTGCACAGTTCCCTGAGTCGTGGTGGGTGAGTATTAAGGCTGCTTTAATGTGAGTTTAGGGGTCTTTGTGTCGAAAATCGTTGGTTTCTGTCTCACTGGCTTTTTCTGTGTTGATTGAATGGCTGTGGCTGTGGGTGCCTTTTATAAGCCTTTTGTTTCCAGTCTTTCTCTTCATTGTACCTGCTGCTTCTCTCTCATAGTAAGTTGTTTCCAGTGTTTGTTAGATTTTTTCAGTTATGGGCACTAGGGAACTGGCTCAGTGGTTAAAACTGTTTGCTTATAAAGCTTGCTGGCCCCAGGTTCAATTCCAGAGCCACCCATTTAAAACCAAATGGGCATTTGTTTGCAGCAACAATAGACCCAGGCATGAGCATGTGCATACACACACGTGCAAAAAATATATATTTTTAATATCTTTAAATTATAAATGACTTTAATCTAACAGTTCAGTGTGAGAATTCTGTTGAGAGGGCTTTTGCCTCCACCAAACTTCATATTTGTCAGTGTTAGGCATGCAGGGCTGTCACCTACCAGAATCCCATTTTATCTTAATTTTTCACCATTAGAATTTCTCTAACAAGTGGTACAATATAGTTAAATCTCCACTGCTGATCAGGGCAATCTATGGTTATAGATTTGAAAAGAGACCCAGGTTATAGTAGTAGTTAAAGGCACTTGCTTGCAAAGCCTGATGGCCCAAGGTTTGATTCTCCAGTACCCATGTAAAGCCAAAGGCACAAAGTGGCACAGAGTTCATTTGCAGGGGCAAGAGGCCCTGGCACACCCATTTTTTTCTCTCACCCCTCACCCACTGTCTGTCCTTGAAAAAAAGTTTTTTTAAGCCAGAGAAGAGCACAGGCCTTCTTATCCTGTGACTAAGCTCCCGGTCCTCACAGTCCCATGCGGTGTCCATGCTCTGCTTCCCCAGGTTCCTGTGCCTGTCTTCAATTTCTGCTCAAACCCTGGTTTTCCTAGAGCAGCGCCCTCCCCCAGGAGCGGCCTGGGCAAACCCTGCTCACTCCCTGACATTCTGCTCTCTTTGTGTGTGTTCTTTCTCATGCCTTGTTGCAATTCATCATGGTGCCTACTTCAGTGGTTTCCGCTGAACAAACCCCACAGCCAGGCCTCACAGATCACCTCGCTGCCTCTGGTTTCAATGGTCTTTACGTATGCTGCATGACTTTTCCTGGAGAGACATAAGAAATGTCTATTCACTCAGATAAGGAGGGCACAACAGCATCCCCTCTCCAAAAAAAATTCACCCCAGACCAGTGAACAATGAATTGATTAGAGTTTCTTACCTACAAGATCATGGGTGACTCACATCTTGCTGGTAGCTAAGCCAGTGAGAAGGTCCAGCCCCAGCATGAGTGACTCATGGGTAAAGTTTCAATCCTTTCCACATCCTGTGCCCTCTAGCACCCCACCCCACCACCAATGCCAGCTGGGGCAGAGGAGCAGTGACTAGAATCTCAGGTGATGATCTCCTGTCCCACCCCCACCTCCAAGCAGGGTTGTTAACAGCCTCATTACCATTAACATAGAACTATTTGTGAACTATATTGATCTGCTTATCGCTAGTCGTGCAGGCAAGGGCCTCTGTCGGTTACCGTAGCCTCTCTGCATCATGATGCCAAGCACAGAGGACACACTATACTAACTACTTCATGGAGCAGAAAGACACCCACAGTCTAGGCACTGCCACATCAGAATGTCATCCAGCCTGGAGCCCTCTTTCTAAAGTAGCAAAGCAGACCAGAACTCAGAAGGGTTTGTGGGGAACCAAGCCAAGAAGGATTTGAATAGTTATAGACGGGTGGCCTTGATTTTCGTGGAGCCTCATAAACTACCCATCCGGGAACCAGCAGTGTCCCTAATGTGCAGAGAAGGGGAAGCCTACTGGCCTGTCCTGTGATCTCACAGCTTCTGTGGCTTTTTCCCAATCCAGGGATCCTGTAGCAGTGGGCGCTAAGCTAATTTTCAAAAGGGTTGAGTGATCAAGAGAAAAGAAAGTCACACGCTAGAGATGGAGTTTTTTTTTTTCTAGAAGGCTGCATTTCCAGGATTTGTTCACCCAGCGCCCAAGCCCAGGGACCTCAGGACCCCGGGCGAGCTGCGATGCTCTGATCGGTCAGCAGGTGGAGCTCGGCCTCCACCGAGCGACGGCTGAAGGGTAGGGGCACCGTGCCCGGGAAAGTCCGCTCCCAGAGATGCCACTTTCCCTGTCGCTGCCGCTGCGTCCATGTCGTCTACGCGTTCTGAACGGTGCCCGGCGACCCGCGGCCGCGTGGGTGCTCCGAAGGGACCCTGCCGTCCCGATGGCACCGCTGAGGACAGAGCCCCACTGCCATCGGAGCGAGCGACGCGTTTGGGGACAGCGGTGGAGCTGGTGGCCGGGTCCCACCTCCTGGAGGGCGGCCACGGGGTGGGACGGCGACCTGCCGTGGCACTTCCAGCTCCGCCCTGCGGGGACCCGGGGCGCGCGGGGCGGCGGGACGCGCAGGGCTGCAGGGGTGCAGACGTGCCGGGCGCAGGGGCTGCAGCGGGCGACAGGTGACCCGTCTGAAGGTCACCGGCCCGCTTCCCGGGTGGTGGTTATCAACGATCACTCGCCCCACAGGAAGGAGGTGGGGACCGCCGGCCCTCTCCACCCACCAGGCACCCGCGGTGCGGTGATGGATTCGGTGTCAGGGGCCAGGAAACGCCGCCGCCGCCGGGACAGACTCGCTGGCGCCACCCAAACACCTGCTTGGCCCAGAAAGTGGCCCCAGGTGAGACACGTACACCGCGCCCGCGTCCCACCCTTTCACCAGGCTGTTCCTCTCCTCCTTGGACTAGCCTTTCACAACCGACCCTGGAAACGGAATATGCAATCCAAACAGGCAGTGAACGCGGCTTGAACCAGGGACCCAGTGGAAATAGCACCTGTCCCAGACCCGAATGGCTTTCCCTAAGGCCCCTCCCTCTGTTCCTGACAGGCCGGCTCTGCAGGCGAAGCTGAAGGGCCATCTAACAGTTACCTGTGTGGGAAAGCAGCTGGCCCAGCCCTGCCTTCTGGGAGGCCTGGTGAACTACAGGTGGAGGAGGAAGAGGGGAAGCCAAGGTGGCGGCTGGAGCTCAGGGCCAGGTTACAGTTTAGTTCCCAAAGCCAGTGACACCCGGGGCCCTTTTACATAGGAATCTGTCTTCTGAGGAGCCCTTGTGTTTGTGCCAGAGGTGTCTTCTGGACACTCATACAAGCAGTCTTCCCAAGACCCCGCACAAGGTGTTTGGATGACCTGACTCATCACCTACCACTCACTAATTTTAAACCGCCCCAAGGCACAGAACTAAGCTCTAAGCTGTCCCTTAAGGGCCGACAGAAACTTCTTGGTGTAAAGACTTGCCAGTCTCAGCCATCTCTCTGGCCCACAGGACTGGCATGAACCTATGTGTGATAAGGAGGCATCTGTGTACCCAAGTCCCAAGGCTTAGGGGTGGAGGGAGAGAGAGAGAGAGAGAGAGAGAGAGAGAGAGAGAGAGAGAGAGAGAGAGAGAGAGAGAGAGAGAGAGAGAGTAAGCATGAGATCTTAAGAATTGTTCAGAATCCAGATATTGACTTCAGACACATTTTATTATAATCTTAACGCAGTCTACATAAATTTGAACTTGTATTTATTTGGGTTGTTATAACATAGCATCATGAAAATCAAAGCACTGGTCTTCTGAAATAAAGCAGGCAATCCCCATTCAATAAACACACTTGATTTATTTTGTATAAAAGGGTTAAGTTTACAACTAAACTTTTATAAAAAGTTTAGCATGAATAATACATCATTACACTTTTTATGCAGAAATATACATCTCTGCCACTATACAAGAAAACTCTAGTTAAAAGAGTTCACAGGTTCACTCAATATATATATATTTATATATAAATATATACACAGCATTCAGTAGGCTTGTGTCAAAAGGTAATTTCTGACCAAAAGACTTCATTTAAGTAACTGAATACTGAATCCTTCTGGTATTCACGCTCCACCTTTTGAAAAAAAAAGGCAAAGTCTGCTTAGGTTGGGCAATTCCTTGTGATTTTAAACGTTTTCGCTCCCCATGGTGGGAATAGTATATAAAGAAAACCTTCCAACTGCAGAAAGGGCATTTAAAAGTCTTTTTCATAAATAACAAATATCACAGTCCAGGTCAGACAACATTCTGGGAAGATGATCAGTTTCAGCTTTCCTTCCATAAAAGGTCCATTCAACTTGTTGTTCTCCTGGTGAAATGTCTGAAAAAAAATTTAAGTTCAGCGCCTTAAAGATCCTGTGGACTTGTGCAAAAGAAAGAAAGAAAGAAAAAAAAGTCCTGAACACCTGCAAAAGATTGGGAGAGAAAGGCATGCTTAGGAGACTGTAACCCAAGGGTAGAGGCGGGCAGACTGGCGCCGAGGAAGCCACAGTTTGAACATTCAAGCAAACACTGGGAGATTGGGCAAACCCTGGCGTCCAGATGCAGCACACACACTGGGCCTCAACAGCGCAAATTAAACATGAAAATAGCAGAGACTCCAGGGGAAAACTTCCCAACCCAATCTCCTACTTGGATCTGCCAGGGCACAGCTCACAGGCGCCCGTCTGCTTCTTGTAACAATTATTTGATTGAAAACAGCTCTTGGGGTCACCGATAGGGAAGTCTGAATCCCAGAGCCCCGGAGCTTACAGCACAGAGCACAGTCCTCCGCTGGCCAGACTCCCAGAGGACTGTAGTTTGGGGAGGATCAGTATGGAATTTGTGGCGATAAGATTAATTACAGCGGAGGTTAGTACCTCGTAGCACCGTTGGAGAAGCAAAAGAGCCAGGGCACTTCACTTAAAAAAGCCAAAATACACACTCAGTCCCCCCCCCCCCAGTAAATCAGGGGCATGATCTTTTTTTTTTTTTTTTTTAAAGGATAAATGCTCTGTGATCTTGAGTCACCACAGCTACAAGCCCCTTCAAGTCTGGTTAAGACGAAGTACGTAACAGCGAAGCAAGCATGCGTTTACTAAATCAAACATTTTAACAGATCTGCAAGCAAATTACAGAAGCAAGCGCGCGTGCACACACGCACGCACACACACACACACAGCGCACACTCACCGCGTATTCAGCCGCACAGCGCTTTGCTGTCACTTGACATTAACTCGGAAGCCTGGGGAGGAAGAGGAGACAAGGCAGGATGTTAGACAATCTTCAGAAAGGGCCGCTTTTTACCCAAGTGCTCCAAAGCCCCGCAAGTCCCACCGAGCACGTTTATGCAACAATGTACACACTCAGACGCACCCCACACAGCAGAACTTATTGCAATTTCACGCGCGGCTCGATCTGCAGCGGAATTGCGAAGAAAATAAAAGTTCAGGAGCCCAGGTGCCAGGCAGGGGTGCGCGGCCGCGCGGGGTGGGCAGTTCTTACCTGCAAGGACAGGATGCTGATGTCCGTGTTGAGGGTGGTCAGCGGCGTCCTGGAGGCCTGGTTCTGCCCGGGTTTCTGGTGGTGCAGGCTGACGATCGCGGGGTGCGAGTCCAGGGCGATCTGCAGGTCCAGGATGTAGTCGATGACGTGCTGCAGGATTTCCATCTTGCTCACCTTCTTGTTCTGGGGGATGCTGGGCACCAGCTCCTTGAGCTTGGAGTAGCAGTCGTTCATGTTGTAGAGCAGGCTCAGCGGGTCGTCCACCGGGGTTTTGCTTCGGGAGATGCCCAGGCTGTGGTCCGAAAGGCTGTTTTTCCTAACGGACCTCACGGGGCTGAAGGCTTTCATGCTGATCGTCGCGGACGGGATGCCTGCCTGTCTGCCTGCCGGGGAGCTCGGGCCGTGCACACCGGTGGGCTGCTGCGGCGGATGCGCTCGCTCGATCGCTGGCTCGCTCGGCAGCGGGCTCGGCTCAGAATGAAGCGCGAGCCCGGCGGGGCGGCTTTTATACCCACTCACCGGCCCCTACGGCCGGGCTTCCCTTCCTTGCCATTGGTGGAAGGCGGCGCGTCCATCAGGCCCAGCGGACCGCTCCCATTGGCCGACGAGGGCGCGGGGCGGGCTCTCAGACCTTCCGCGTTCTCAGCCAATCCCCGAGGAGTGGGCGGGGCGTCCGCAGAGCCCAGCTGGGGAAGTAAATAGAGTACAGTAAGCGCGCGCGCGCGCGGCTCGGAGGAGGGGGCTGACCGGGAAGCGTGCGTCCTTAAGCCGGCTTCCCACCGCTTCCCGGGGCCCAGCAGGACCCTCGCCCCCGCGGGCGCGGTGCCCGCCCGGTGCTTGCAGCAAGCCTTCCCCTCCTGGAACTGTCAGCCGCTCCAAGTCCAGGGACACGGCCAGGTTAAGAGAGCCAGGGAGGGGAAGGTCCCAGGTCCCTGCAGCCCCAGGGATGGCGTCGGGAAAGACCGCGAGCCTCTCCGATGGGAGAACGCAGAGAAGCTAGCGTTTGGGAAGTCACGTTGGTGGGCTGAGTTCCGTCTTTTAAGATAAGAAAAAGCTAAACAAATAACACGGTGAGGCTTTAACTCAGTGCTTACCTAGCACACTTGAAGCCCTGGGTTCCATCCTCAGCACCGCATAAAACCACGCATCACGGTGGTGCGTGCCAGAAGTTCAAGGTCATCCTCAGCTACATAGTTGGAGGCCTGTCTGGAATACATGAGACCCTGTCTCCAAAAACACCACTCACACAATCAAGGACAGGTTTAAGGTAGGATTTTGCAGCCCCAGCAACGCGGGTGAGGAGGGGTGGTGGGCACTACCAGAGACTTGGTGACCTCAGTACCTATTGGACCAGTGTCCTCTGACCTCCGACGACACCCTCCCCCACTCATGTATGACACTTTCTCTTTTCTAGACAAACGGGGCTAGAATACAGATCCCATTAATCAGAAATCATTAGGCAGGTTTGCATATTGAAGCTATATTTACATATGCTGCTCTTGAGAGGCTGTCGCTTTGTGCCCTTCTGTGTACGTGGCAAAGCGATGGGATTAATTATGCACAAATCGTGATTTCTGGTGTCACATTCCAGCACTTCTAAAGCTCTGAGTCAGGGAGGTGGTCCTAACCAGTGATTGACACCCTATCACTATTTTGGAATGCTTTCAGCTCTAGTACTAACTAGATGGAGCTTCAGGTTGGGCTGTTTGACTTCAATCCCTGGGAGCGCTCTTCACACACAATTCTAGCTCTACTGAGGACCAGGGTGTTTTAGTTGTGAGAAACCTATTTCTCTAGAAAAAGACAGTACTTATCTTGTTGATGAGTTTTGGTCTGGATTCCCACATCCTTTGAATGTAGTAACCAGGTGGAACTGAAGCCGAGGACAAAGATCAGTAATGTAATGGGAACTAGTATTTTCCCTTCAATTAATGATTAATTTCTCAGCTGGTTGGCCGGGCCACAGCCATGTGCCCCTGGGCTTCTCTCTGGGGGGCAAAGTTGGAGGCAGCAGCGGTGGTAAAGTAGCTTCTATAGTATCCAGCCAGGTCAGGATGTTGCCCTGGGGGAGATCTGCCTAGTGTCTGCCCAAGACCCGACAATGCTGCCTGCAACTCAAGTCACTGTGGGATTCACGACATCGCCTCTGATATTAAGCCTGGAAGTGATTTACTATCGAGAGAACCCCACAGTTCGAGCCTTTTGATGTACTTTGTGTGCATGTGTGGCTGTCATACGTGCCACAGCCGAACAGATTTTGTTTTGACACTATTTTGGTTCATGATGTTATACTTTGACTATTTTACAATAATAGCCAATGTAAACAAACATCTTTGGAATTCTCAAATTATTACTTATGATTCTTGGACTTTGCGGCTCGGCGGGTACTGACGCATTCCTAGCTTTTTCCAAGGACACCGTATGTTAGCGCCTGTGCCAGCCTCATTATCCCCACAGAAAGGCCCTAGGCTGGATGGGACTGAGCCCGGTGGCTTCCTCCACTCCACACACTGGCAGCTCCGAGCGAGGCCTTCCTCCCGTGATCATTCCTGTACCCTGATGTAGTAGTAAAATTGCTAAATATGGTGAAAGTGCCCTGGCGGTTCTTTCTTCAGCTGCCATGCCCGAGTCCAGTGAGCTTGGGCGCGCTGAATCCCATCCTGTTGGCACGCTCCCCACTTTACATCCACTTAAAGATGATTTTGCAGGGACTATGAAACTGTATGTTAACGACTGAAAGAAAGGGCTGAATTACTCATACGTCGGTCCCAGCAGGCCAGGACGACATCACCTTGAAAATTCCTTTTGCTTGGGAGAGAAATTGGGTCGGAGCCTTTTGGAGAGGGGGATAGCTGACAAAGATATTTAAGAGTCTGCCAATTGGTGTGGATGTGGGGTGCACACTTGAGGCTCTGAAGTTCAAATGGTGCCAGCTGCAGGAAGGGCTGGATCCGTGGGTGGTGGGAAGGTGTGAATGGCTTCCTTCCGGCTGGGGGTGGAGATGTAGCTCCCCCTCCCCAGCCTCCCATGGGGACGCCCCCTACTTAGAAGCAACAGACCTGCTCCCGGTCCGGGGTTCGCTGGGTTCCAGGCCCCGCCGGGTCCCCACGTGATGCAAATCTCAAGGTCCTCCCTGGCACATCTGGCCATCCCGGAGGGGGCGAGACTCGGGGTCCTCCCTGGCACATCTGGCGCAACTGGGAGCGCTCGCCCTTCTCCCTCCCCCCACCCGAGCCCCCCGGATCTGTTCTCACAGCTGTGTCCATTCCGCCCGTGACCCCCCAGTGATCCTTTGACAGGTGATGAATGGGCGGCGGCGGCCGCCGCGGCGGGGCCGGAGCCCGAGCCCCGGAGCCCCGGAGCCCCGGAGCAGACTCTCTGGCGCCAGGCGCGTGACGCCGCCCATTCACGCCGCCCTCCAGCCTTGTCCTCGCGGCGCCGCTCAGGCGGCTGCCATGGCAACCGCGCCGTCACTCAGCGCGCGCGCCCAGCTGATCAATGCCTGGCCGGCACGGCGGTCCCGGGCGCGCCCCGGCCGGGACGCAGGCCCGCGCGCACCTGCAGCCTCTCCCTCCCTGCGAGGCTTAGGTTTCCAGGGATGGGGGGAAGGAGAGAGGACGCAGGAGCGATGGAGGGGGAGGGGGCCGGCAGGACGAGCCGGGAGAGGGAGAAGAAAGAAACCGTCCTGGTGCAAAAGAAAGCGTAATGTGTCTGAAACGTTGCCAAAGCCAAAAAAGGTTTTGCTTTATTTCATTTTTTTTTTCAACCCAGAGGATGGGGCTGGCGCGGGGAGATGGCCACTGTCTTAGTGCAGGGCAAGAGTTATTTCTTCCTCATCTTCTAGGTCCTCGTGACTCCTAAAAATACTTTGGAGGACCCCCCTGCTCCCTCAGTCCTCACTTGGGAATCCCTGGAGGTGATGCAAAATTTTTTTTAAAAGATTAGACTTTTCTAGAACAGAATCCCCCCTCTGCAGCGGGGTAGCCCTGGTCCTGGGGACCGTCAGTGCGCAGGACTCAGCAAGCATTTACATTCTCATTACCACTACAAAGCGGGGACCCGACAGAACCCCTTTATAATGCTGCACTTTCCATTGAGGACACCAGGAGGCTAGAAACTTCCAGGACGCCTCCTGGGTCTGGGTTTTTATCTCCAGGGAAAGTTCCATTTGAGGAACCAGATGCCAACATTCCCGGACAGTTTATGGCATCCGGATCCCTCAAGGGTGCTCATCTGCAGTCGAGGGTGTCGGCAGCGGTCATTCGTCGCCTGTCCCCAATAGGATGGTCTGCGGTGGGCCCTAAAGCCCAAGGGTGGGAATGGGGGTACTGGGGTAGGGGGCGGGCTGCAACTGCCTGGCCCTGTTATCTGGCTCAGCAGAGTTTGTTGTGGTTTTTTTTCGAGGAAAGAGCATCTGGATTGCATAAGGATTCGAGG
Organism: Zapus hudsonius; assembly: GCA_004024765.1. Lineage (NCBI taxonomy): Eukaryota > Metazoa > Chordata > Mammalia > Rodentia > Dipodidae > Zapus > Zapus hudsonius. The sequence goes on along the minus strand of PVHP010039978.1, from coordinate 1,945 downwards.
GTTTTTTTTTTTTTTTTTTACTTGTTTATTCAATGCCTTGGCAAGAGGGCGTCCTTACCCTGAAACTAGATAACCGCCAGAGTTTGGGCTTAAAAAGGCCTTGGATGAGAAGAAGGGGCAACGGGAGGGGAAGCGAACGCGCAAAGCCACGCAAAGGCGACGAGAGGATGTTTATTTTTCTCTCTGGGTATTTCTGACACCGCTAGTCAATGGCATTAGCAAAACGCGTCAGCTCCTTCCAGGCTTGTCGTTAAATCCCCTCCCGGACGGACTCCTCCCGGGATGCCGACGCGGTGCCTTTTGCGCAGAGATCTTGCGCCCCAGGTGAAACGCCAAACCCACGGGTGATCTTTTAGGGAGACCACTTTCCAGCTTGGTTCAAAGAAAGCTCCAGTTTGCAGAGTGTAGCAGAGGGTCCCATCTAACTCCCCAGTGCCGCAAGTATTTTATTACAAATGTTGCGACGTGCCCGATCTGTGGTCGCCTTTGGCTTTCACAAAAGATTTTTCCTAGGTTTTTTTTTTTTTTTTTTTTTGGTTCGGGTCACCGAATTCAAAAAGCAAGTCAACTCGAAGGAGAGATAAGGTCTTGGAAAACAATCTGGGGCCTCCCGCGAGCTGGTGGGAGCCGGCCTGGCGTCGCCAAGTCTGCGCCACCCGGAGGCGCGCGCGAGGAGGGTCGGGTCACTGTGGGGACCCCCCGGAGCCCCGCGCCCAGCGCAGTGCCCGGGCCACCCGCGTGCGGCCACTTGGGGTCCGTGGGATCCGCCACAGCCGCCCACAAGGGCGGGCTTGTCCGGAATCAAACTGCATCTTCAGATTATAATGCGGCACCAAAAAGCAAAACCCGCGGCTTTGGCTAACAAGAAACACATTGTGGGCCCCCCTCTTTCCCCGCCCCCCCCATTGGCTCAAGACGCATTTGCGCGCCGGCCCCGCCGCTGTCAGCCAAGTCCATGACTTCAGTGGGGAAGAACCCGTCCGCAGGGGCCGCCATCCAGCCGCGCCCCCCATCCTGGGGCCAGTCGCGGGCCACGGCCAGGTCAAGCTCTGCAGATGCGACGGTGGCATGTGCCCTTTGCTGACTGCGAGGGCCATCGCCCTGCATGGGTGGCTGGCACCCAGGCGGCGCCAGCTCGGTTAGGCTGGTGGAAAAACTTTTAAAAAGAAAAAAATCGTTTGATGCCTTTCCTTCCCGCGTGTTTTAGGCTTCCTCATCCAGATACTGCTCCCTCCCCCATAAAATGGCAATTTACAGATCCTGCCACACCCCCTCTCCCGCCACGTGTCTGTCGCGTGTCTCTGCTCCGCTCCCCGTTCTGTGCAAGGGGCCAGGACCTAGGCTACATCCTCTGGGAGGTGGCCGCAGTTGACACCAAAAGCAGCAGGGACCTGGCAAGGCTTTTGAACTTGGGGCCCTGAGGTCTTCTTGGGACCTTCCCGCACCCCATTACAGGCCTCTAGTGATGTGGGCCTGGGCTTCAGCCAGAGCCCAAGAGAGAAGAATGCTGTGTTAAACGGTTCATTTCTTTCTATTTTATTTTTCAATTTTAGTTTATTTACTTTTTTTTCCCTAGGTAGGGTCTCACTCTAGCCCAGGCTGACCTGGAACCTACTCTGTAGTTCCAGGCTGGCCTGGGACTCACATGGATCATCCTGCCTTAACTCCTGAGAGCTAGGATTTCGGGCATAGAAAGCCATGTATTTAACTAACCACCACACCAGCCTGTCTTCCTCTGAGTGTGTGAGAAGAATGTGGACATTCTCTTACAGAGAAAAAAGCGAAACAGGAAGCTTTCTTTTGAAGGGGTCAACATTCACTTTGGGTGAAAGAATAACTGATCTTTCAGAAAGCTGATGTCCTCCTCGCCTCATTTGCATTTGGTCTTGACCCCAAAAGGCTAAAAGGCAGGTCTACCCCTATTTAACAGAAGAAACGGAAACAT
>PVHP010039977.1:0-16074 GCA_004024765.1 Zapus hudsonius | reverse complement strand
AGAAAGAAAGAAAGAAAGAAAGAAAGAAAGAAAGAAAGAAAGAAAGAAAGAAAGAAGGAAGGAAGGAAGGAAGGAAGGAAGGAAGGAAGGAAGGAAGGAAGGAAGGAAGGAAGGAAGGAAGGAAGGAAGGAAGGAAGGAAGGAAGGAAGGAAGGAAGGAAGGAAGGAAGGGCGAGAGACAGAGAGAGGGAGGAAGGGAAGGAGGGAGGGAAAGAAAGAGAAAGAAAAGGAAAGGGAAGAAGGAAAGAAAGAAGAAAGAAGAGAAGAAGAAGAGGGGAGGGGAGGGGAGAGGAGAGGAAGGGAGAGGAGAGAGGAGAGGGAAGCCAGCCAGCCAGGTTGTCAGGTCTTTGCCTGAATTCTCTGGTCTCCTCCTGCCACCTAGTGGCTGGAGTGAGTTTGTGCTAGTCCTGAGTCCAGCTCCAAGCTTTAACTACAGGTCTTCCAGATCTGAGAGGCCTGCTGGGGGAGGGAGGGGCAAGGTCAAGAAGACAGTCAGCACTCCTCCCTTCCTTTGGCTCTTACATTCTTTCTCCCCCTCTTTTCTGAGCCTTAGAGGTTGTGACACAGGTGTCAGTGCTGAACACCCCACTATCACTTTGGCTATTTTTGACTCACCCCAGTGGCCATCACCATTGGAAAAGAGAAGCTTCTCTAACCAAAAGTGAGAGTAGCATTAAAAATCGACAGAAACAGAAGTATTTGGAGGGCAGTTTGGTGGGCAGAATAAATCCATTTATCCAGACAACAGTAGGAGTTTCCCTCCTAGGACTTAGGACCTCCTCAGCCATGGGCTTCTGACTCGGTTTTCAGTACCAGGCAGGAATTCCCTCCCTTGGAGGGGGCTTCACATCCAGTCAGAGAGCAGTTGGTTTCCCTCAAAACAGATATGCCACCATTTCGCCAGTTTCTAGATTTGGCCTGAGTGGGCAGCTATAAAGAAGGCTTGCAGGATGGGCTGCTGGTTAAGACCATTCATGGCTTTTCTCCTCCCAAAGGCTGTGTGTGGCATCCTGGCAGCTCCCCATATTCTCTCTTTTGATTTTGGGTTTATTGATCTTGTTTATCCTCTCAAAGAACCAACTCTTTGTTTCGTTGATTCTTTGTACTTGTTTATTTCTATTTCAATAATTTCTGCCCTGATCTTCATTATTTCTTTCTATTTACTGACTTCAGGTTTGGTTTGTTCTTTATTCAAGGCCTTAAGGTGCAGCATTAACTTATGTATTTGCGACCTAATTTTTTTTTAATTTTAGCTTTTATTTATTTATTTATTTATTATATGCGTGTGTGTGTGTGTGTGTGTGTGTGTGTGTGTGTGTGCGCGCGCGCGCTAGAGAATTTCTCTGGGCTCCACTTTCTTTGACACAGGGTCCATTGCAAGTGAGTCTTATGAATGGCTTTAACATGGGTGCCGGGAATTTGAACCCAGACCAGCAGGATTTGTAAGTAAGTGCCTTTAAGCACTGAGCCATCTCCGCAGCCCCCTCTAATTTCTTCATGTAGTGCTTAAAGCTATACATTTCCCTCTTTGGGCTGTCTATATTGTATCCCATAGGTCTTGGTATATTGTGTTTTCATTATCATTTTATCCTAGAATTTTAAAAAATTTTCCTTCTTGGTTTCTCCCATGATCCGTTCATCATTCAATCATGTATTGTTTAATTCTCTTGAGTTTGTCTTTCTTGCCATTGATTTGTAGTTCATCCCATTGTGATCAGATATAGTACAGGGAATTATTTTAATTTTCATGTATTTGTTAAGATTTGCTTTGTGTCAAAATAGCCTTGATATTCATGACTTCACAGTGCCTGCTAATACCTAATGGAGGAAAAAATGATGACACCGAAACAAAACAGACTAATTGAGAGGGGAGGAGATATGGAGGAGGGGGAATCATAATGGTTTATTGTCTATAATTATGGAAGCCATTAATAAAAAGTTTTTCAAAAAGAAACTTTGAAAGTACATAATAAGAAATTGCTGAAGATGACCCTGGGCAGTGGGGGATCAGGAGGGAAAATAATTCACTATTTGTCTAAATATACATTCGCAATCATGTGACAATATTTGCCTATTAATAAAATAATAATGGGGAAAAAGATTTGATTGTGTCCTACTATTGTGTATGTTTGATAAAGCGTGTTCTGTAGCATTTGGATGAAATGTGCTATAGACATCTGTTAGGTCCGTTCGTTCTATGATGCCACTTCATCTAGATGCTTCTCGATTGTTTCCTGGGATGACCTGTCAGGTGGTGAGAGGTGGGTATGGAAGTCTCCCATGACTACTGTGTTGGGGTTAATCTGTGATTACACTCTGGTAGTATTGGTTTAATGACATTGGGTGCACCTGTGTTCGCTGCATATATGTTTGGAATTGGAATAAATAAAGCCCTCCTTGGTCCCTGCCTCATCATCACGAGAGCCCCTTAAGGAAAAATGGCTCTGAGATTGCTGCTGAGCGTCACTGGAATAACCGTGCGTGGTCCTTAGGTTTTCAGTACTTGTGTCAAGACTTGCATACGATTGAAATGTCTCTGTGCTGTTCTTCAGCACCAATGAAACTATCAGAGAAACAGACAAAGGTAGTGGCTAGGGTTCCATTTCTGCTTTGATTTCATCATATATTTTCCTCCTATTCTGCAGGTCTTGTATAGGTAGCATCAGCCACTGTGAGGCCATTGAACATCAGCATTTCCTTGTTCTGGATCTCGGTAAAAGCATTGAGTCTTTCTCCAGTGGGTACCATATCTACTGGTTCACTAGTGTTCTTGAGAAATTAAGGTTCCCATGTGGTGTGTGTTCAAGCGTGTGTGATGCTGGGGACTGAAACCAGAACTTTGCAAATGCTAAGCATGCTCTCTACCACTGAGGTATATATTCAGTCCCTGAGAAGAACTTTTTGCAGGTGTGTGTGTTCTATGTGTATGGGTACACACGTGTGGGGAGGTGTGTGTGCATTTAGGGTTCAGAGGTTAACTGTGGGTGTTGTTCCTCAGCCACTCTTTTTGAGACGGGGCCTCTCACAGAACCCGAAGCTCGTCAATTCGGATGAGATTAGCGAGCCAGAGAGCCCTAGGGATTGGCCTCCCCAGCACAGGGACTATGGGCACATACCACCATGCCCAGCATTCTTATGTGGCAAGCACTTTACTGGCCAAGCTGTCTCCCCATCCCTGAAAACATTTTTTTAAATATTTTATTTATGAGAGAGAGAATATGGGCACACCAGGGCCTCCAAGCCACTGCGAATGAACTCCAGACACATGCGCCCTCTTGTGCATCTGGCTGTATATGGGCACTGGGGGGAATCGAACTCTGGTCCTTCTGCATTGCAGGCAAATGCCTTAATCGCTAAGCCATCTCTTCAGCCCTGACAACATTCTTTACCATGAACATATATTAAATGTTGTCAAATATTTGACTTGATTTGATAGGATTATATTAATGCTGTGAGTGACACTGATTGGTTTCCCAATGTTGTTAGCCTTGCATCCTGACCTGTTTTACTGGTTATGGTATATAATAATGGGGTGTTTGGGTTCAGGCTAACTTCAACTTGTGATCTTTCTGCCTTAGTCCTCAGTGCTGGGATTATTATAAGCATGCACCACCATGCATGGTGTATAATTATTTTATATGCTGCTGAATTATATTTGCTGCTATTTTGTTGATGGTTTTTGTGTTTGTACTCATAAGGACTGCTGATCATTGTGTGTGTGTGTTCATACATGTGTGTGCATACATGTGTGCATGTGTATACGTGTGTGGTATTATTGTCTGGTTTTGGTATCAGAATAATTTCAGGTAATAAAATCAGGTAAAACTGGGGTTCTTTTTTTTTCTTTCTTTTTTTTTCCAGGAGTCAGTACCAGAAATCATGGGGTTAATTCTTTAGTAGAATCCTCCAGGAAGATCATCTGGAGTGTAGAGACTTTTTTTTCCTTTCCGAATTCAGAGCCCTTCATAGTTCTAGAGCTGTTTCACGTTGAGCGAGCTGCGGCAGTCTGCTCTCAAGAAACTGGATGTCAACTGAAAATGTGAACAGTTGTTTGTAGCATTCCTTTATCCTTTCGTGTACAGATGTGGGATTTGACATCACTTCTGGCTACAGATCGCATGCTCAATGCTGTCTTTATAGCAGAGGTCAGAGCAGTTGTGAGGAAGCTTCTGTTCCACTCATTGAAACACAACACCCTCCCATTCAAGATAGTGAGCTTAAAGCACTTGTTAGTATAGTAGTGAGCCAATTGTAACAGGAAAGTGCAACAGATTTAGAACGACTAAGGTTTCTTAGTATTGTCCGTTCACCAAAAAGTCTTCTTCAAGGCCCACCATTCTGTTAAGCATCTTGCTATGAGCAATCTAAAACCTCCCATGTGGCACACAAGAGTTTCATGTCACGCCCCAGCATGCTGTTGCAAAAATACTGTAAAGATTCTGTAATTTAAATGTCTTGTCTTTAAGAGCCGTGTTGAAGACCTCCAGTAGCACTGAGGGTGAGGGGACAAGCAAAGACATGGCGGACACTGAGGCCACACTGCCTTGGATATCTGACAGTGGACCTTGGGATGTTCCATTAAGATGACAAAAGATGTGTAAAACAATTTTCTTTTAAATTTTGTTTATTCATTCACAAGCAGAAAGAGATAGAGAGACAGAGAGAATGGGCGAGCCAGGGCCTCCAGCCACTGCAAACAGACTCCAGATATACCTCTTTCTGGGTCTGGCTTTATGTGGGTACTGGGGAATCGAACTCGGGTCTTTTGGCCTTGCAGGCAAGTGCCTTAACTGCTAAACCATCTCTCCAGTCCCACAATTTTATTTTAAAAATACATGTGTTTATTTATTTATTTGTGAGCAGAGAGAGAGAGAGAGAGAGAGAATAAATGGGTTGCCAGGGCCTCTTGGCACTGCAAATGAACTCCAGATGCATGTGCCACATTGTGCAGCTGGTTTTTCATGGGTACTGAGGAATCGAACACTAGCCAACCCAGGCTGGCTGGCTTTACAAGCAAGCACCTTTAATGGCTGAGCCACCTGCCCAGCCCCAACAATCTACATTTCTGACTTTTACATCCTCAGAATTTCTTGTTTCTTACCCCATCCCAGTGACTGCCACGAGCCCTGCTGTGTGCTCGGCTGTGCTGACAACCACTGCCCCCCACTGGCATCTTCTCAGGGTGCTAGTCTGTTCCCCCCACGCTAGTGAAATTACCCTGTAGATTGCCAAGGTTCCTACGAGCAGCGGCTGTACCTGCTCTTCTCATCACTAGCAGACACAGGCCAGCACTGCCTGGATGCCACCAAGAGCGAGCCCTGTGACATACAGGTCACAGTCCTGGGCTGGGCGCAGACATGAATAAGGACAGATCCCTCTCATAGGCTTTGTGATGCCCTCGGTGAGGGCTGAAGAGTCAAGAGGCAGCATAGGAGCCAGGGTAAGGAGTGCAGGGCAGCAGGAGAAGGGTGCCAATGACCTTGGCATCAGTTCCTTTTGGGCAAGATGCAGAAACTTGCTACAGGAGGAGGCATCTGTTCAGAGTTCTGGGCCTCTGCCCAGGATGAAAGATCAAGTCACGATGAGGAGGCTGGTCTTGGAGTAACCACCAAGCCAGAGGACCATCCGTGGGAAGTGTAGACAGAGGAGGGAGGGCTCATTCTCTCGTGGCTGGCTGGGGCATTCCAGAGGCATCACCCACAGCATTTCAGATACGCCAGAGGAATTGACATCATTAGGTGCAGATTTCACAGATGTTCTGCCCAGCTTTGGGTCTGTGTGCTTGCTTCCTCTTTGTAGAAGGACTCCCAGAGGGCCACAAGGAGACCCATATCATTGTGGGCTGCCTGCAGAAACCACATCCCCTGAGCCCTCCCTGACCTGAGGACAGAAGCCCCAGGCAGCCACCAGAGCTTCTGTCATTTGTCCAGCATGAAACACACTCTGATGCTTTTGTGTTCATTTTATGACGAGTTGCTGTCTGTCCCCTCAGTGCAAGTTAGAATGTCAGGGTGGAGGGTGCTGTGGTGGCCGGCATGAAGAAAGATTACCTTCAGAAAATAATACCACGCTCAAAGAGAAGTTTGGGGCTGGAGAGATGGCTCAGCAGTTAAGGCCCTTGCCTGCAAAGCCTAACGACCTGGGTTCAATTCCCCAGTACCCACATAAAGCCAGGTGCACAAAGTGGTACATGCATCTGGAGTTTGTTTTGCAGTGGCTGGAGGCCCTGATGCACCCATTCAATCTCTCTCTCTCCTCTCTGCAAATAAATAAAATATTTTAAAATAATAAAAAAGAGAAGTTTGGTGAAGGATCCACTTGCTTTGATCCTCCAAAAGTTCAGGAGAGGTGAGGGGGTTGTGTCAGAAAAATCTGGTTGACAAAGTTACCAGGACAGGGGCTGGAGAGATGGCTTAGCGGTCAAGGCACTTGCCTCCCAAGCAGAAGGACCAGAGTTTGAACTCCAGTACCCACATAAAGCCAGATGTACAAAGTTACCAGGACATTTTAGTTTAATTTCTATTTAAGTCCAACTTGCCCCATATATCTTCATTTAAAAAAAATCTTGGACTGAAGAGATGGCTCAGTGGTTAAGGCACATGCCTGCAAGACCTAAGGATCCGGGTTCGGTTCCCCACTGCCCACATAAAGCCAGATGCACAAAGTGGCACGTGCATCTGGTGATCGTTTGCATCGGCTGGAGGCCCTAGTGTGTCCATTCTCTCTCTCCCTTCAAATAATAAATTAATTAATTAGCTAATTAACTAATTTAAAAAATCTTCCTGGGTTTTGTGTCTCAAGCTGTGGAATAGGTGAGAGAACCACCAAGGACATTGAAAAGGACTCTGGGGCCTGTAACCCAGCATTCAGGAGGCGGAGGCATGAGGATCCCAAAGTCCAGTTTACCAAAAAACAAACCACAACAGGCAGTGCTTGGAAATGTCATCTTAAAGATGTCTTCGTATTAAGTCCTGGTTTCCCTGTTGTCTTCCTTGTTCTGGCCTCAGAGCAGTGACGTAAGGTCCATTTCCAGGCCTGACCTCTGATGAGCTGCGTGCATTAGTGCATGTTGCGGTCAGCATTCTAGTTGCTGCGCACAAAAGCAGCTTGTGGAGGAAAGGGTTTATTAGGCTTACGGACTCGAGGGGAGACTCCATCCTGGCAGGGAAAACGATGGCATGAGCAGAGGGTGGACATCACCTCCACCACAGCACTGCAAACAGCGGCAGGAAGGTGTGCCAAACTCTGGCAAGGGGAAGCTGGCTTATAACCCCATAAGCCCGCCCCTGACAACACAGCTTCATCGAGGTTGTAAAACCCAAACTGCCATCAGCTGAGGATCGATTACCCAGAACACATTCATTTGTTTGTGGGGGACACCTGGATCAAACCATGACAGTGCACAAATTGTGTTCACTCCCTAACTGGAGGACAATGAAGTGAAAGGTGAACTCTGCTTAATTCATCACCCAGCTAACCATACACACAGCTTCCAAGCCCCCCCCCCCGTGAGGAAGGACAGGAGGATGCTGCTTAAAACATGTGATGGTAACATGACCATCAACGAAGGGCCCTAATGGAGTGTCACGGTTCGATCCAAGCAGGAGGCTTGGTAAAAGGAAACATTCAGGTTCAAGTCTTTGCAATTCTTTCCCCTGTCAGTTCATCACGCTGACCACAAGATGGCGCCATCCGTCTTTCTGAAACCACTGATATTCGCCAAGAATTGTTTTTCTTATTGGAGCAATCATTGCAAAATAGAGATCAAAAGCATTTATTTCTATAGTGTATAGAGGTGTCCCCAGGGCACAGGAAGCACCATGTGTTCCTCAACGAAGTAGATGTGCATGCATATATATATGTAAAATTTTATTTTTTTTAAATTGAAACTAATTTTAAACTATAATTTATACACTTGTAAGTACAGGACTTATATGTATGTCGGGAAAATCAAAGTATTGTGTTATAATTAAAATTTGAAATCCCACTGAACATGCATAAATGTGATTAACTCAATGCAACAGTCAGGATAGGCTAAAAAAATGTATGTCCCCCATGCTGTCCCCTGACTATGGTCATCAGCAGAGAAGCTCCTAGACCGTTTAAAGAAATAGAAAAGAAATTCAAAGAACAGTTCTGCTCTTTTCCCACGTGTCCCCTGCTAAGCCTGAGAATTGATGATTGTTGTACCTGGGGAGACACTTTCCCCTGACTCTGATGGCTTCATTGGTCTGGGTTTTAAGGTGAGAGGAGTCTCCTTCCACAGCAGCGGTTACTGACTTTGTATCTTTCAGCACAGGAGCCACACATTCCTAGTAAGAACATGGCTCCCCAGCTTTCTTTAACCCCATGGAGAAAGCTGAACCAGCATGCTGAGAACCTAGTGCCTCAGGAAAGACACGTGGGCTGAAATGGGCCTTTCCAAGGGTGCAGGTGGATGATTTTTCCAGGGTGTGAGTGGATGATTTTTCCAGGGTGCAGGTGAATAATTTTTCCAGGTGCAGGTGGATGATTTTTCCAGGGTGCAGATGGATGATTTTTCCAGGTGCAGGTGGATGATTTTTCCAGGGTGCGGGTGGATGATTTTTCTAGTACACAGGTTGATTTTCATGTTGCATTTTGTTATTACAGGTTGAGTCTCCCAAATTAGAAAATCCAAAATCTAAAATGCTTCAAAATCTGAAACTTGAGCTCGGTGGCACATGCTTTTGACGCTAGCACTCAGGAGGCAGAGGTGGGAGGACTGCTGTGAGTTCAAGTCCACCCTGAGACTAGAGAGTGAGTTCCAGGTCAGCCTGGGCTAGAGAGAGACCCTATCTTGAAAAACCAAAAATAAAATAAATAAAAAATTAATTTAAAAATATAATTTTTGTGTTTAAGCTTCAGTCCCATCCCCAAGTTATCTCATTATAAGTAGGAAAATATTCCAAAAAATTTTTTTTGGAATATTTTTGAATAAAAATTTGAAAGCCAAACCACTTCTGATCCCAAGCACTTCAGAGAGAAGACATTCAACGCTGGCTTTCCTTCCAGCAAACATGAAAGTGTATCTCTTCTTATGGGCTGTTTTGTGAGCGAGGTTTAGTGGAGAAATCAGAATGAAGAATTCCATTCCCAATTACCTGTGGGCTCCATCCAGTTCCCTCTGACACCTAGGCCAAGCCCAGACAAAGCCCCCCCTCCCCTCACTTCTCTAGACATACACCTGGTTCCAAAGGCCCAGGGAGCCGGGCTGGTGCTGAGCCCAGGGGAGGGGGGCACACCCTCCAGTTGTGTGGGTGGAGCCTTCACTACAGTCTCCCCAACACACAATCCTGAAGCCCGAGTTCCTGAGTATCAACATTATAAACCAGCTACACTGAAAGTTAGATGGGCTTCCGTGGATTGAATCAGGGTTGATAATATATCACTGTTTCCATGCAAAGTAAAATTGATCCCAAACACCTAACTTTGGCTATGACATGTCACCTGTTGATTGGCTGGTCTGACTGGGTAGGGGGCGTCCCCATCTTCCCCTCCATCTGTAGAAGAAGATAATCTCCCTTGATAGGTGAGGACCAGTTTTTTATTTTTGCTCAAGGGTACAGAGTACCAGCACTGCTTTGCTAGAAAGGCTGTGAGATGACGCGGTGGTTCAAGGCACTTCTTGCAAAGCCTGCCAGCCTGGGTTCAATTCTCGAGACACACAAAATGGCATGTGTATCTGGAGTTCATTTGCAGCAGCAAGAGGCCCTCAAGTGTCCTCATGCCCCCCAAAATAAATAAATAAATAAATAAATAAATAAATAAATAAATAAATAAATAAATAAATAAATAAACAAATAAAATTAGTATTTTAAAAATAACTTTCAAGGTTCAAAACCTGACCACAAATGAACTTTTGCCACAGAACTGAAATGGGACACTAAACATCCACCCACACACTCAGGGGCAATTCCTTTTTCTATTAATTATCTACCCATCTGTCCATCCATTTGATACCATCTATTTATTAAGGTCCAAAATAGTTAGCACTGAAATAGGAGGAGCTGGGAGTGTGACTCAGCGGTGACACTTGTCAAGCATGGGGCAAGGGACTGCGTCCAATACCCAGTGCCAAAATAGATGAATAAATAAATATCTTTAAGCCATACTCAATTTTCGGAAAGCTTTGATTTAAATTTTTCTCTATGCTTGGGTACCCTACCCATCAATCATCTTCTTTTTTTAATTAGCAAGAAGACAGACAGAGAGATGGAGAATGGATGTGCCAGGGCCTCCAGCCACTGCAAATGAACTTCAGGCACATGGATCACTGCGCATCTGGCTTTTTGTGGGCGCTAGGGAATCAAACTCAGGTCGTTAGGTTTTGCAGTCAAGTGCCTTAACCACTGAGCCATCTTTCCAGCCCTTCTTTTTGTTTTAATGTAAGAGTTTTAAAAAATATTTTATGCCAGGCATGGTGGCAAACACCTTTAATCCTAGCACTTGGGAGGCAGAGGTAGGAGGATCAATGTGAGTTTGAGGCCACTCTGAGACTATAGAGTGAATTCCAGGTCAGCATGGGATAGAGTGAGAACCTACCTCAAAAAAAATTATTAATTTGAGAGAGAGAAAACATGAGTGTACCAGGGCCTCTTCCCCCTGCAAAGGAACTCCAGATGCATGCACCACTTTGTGCATCTGGCTTTATGTGGGTGCTGAGGGATCAAACCCAGGCTGTCAGGCTTTATAAAAAAGTAAGCACCTTAACCACTGAGCCATCTCTCCAGCTGGTATGTTTTGATATCAGTTAATGTCTAGAATCGTCCAATGTGGATGGTTTGGGGTTGGCAGATATTTCAGCACTTTCTGTGCAAGCATGAGGCCCTTTAATTGCCCAAGACCACCTGAATTTAAATATCCAGAACCCCTAAAAACAGCTGGGTGTGGTCCCGTGTCTGTGACCCCAGTCCTGTGGGGAGTGGAGACTGGAGAATCCCCAGGCCTTGGGAAGGACAAGCTCTGGAATCCGTATGAGAGTCTCTAGCAAGAAAAAAATAGGTGGGTGAGTGATGGACGGGGACAGCTGAGTTCACCGGGTGTCACAGGCGAGCGGGCAGGCACCGCATCAGCACACCACACCTACTGTGCACATGCAAAAACAGCAACTTCATGGGCTGGAGAGATGGCTAAGTGGTTAAAGCGTTTGCCTGTAAAGCCTAATGACCCAGGTTCAATTCCCCAGCACCCACACAGAACCAGATGTACAAAGTGGCACATGCATCTACAGTTCATGTGCAGTGGCTGGAGGCCCTGGTGTGCCCATTCTATCTGCCTGTCTCTCTTCTATCTCTCTCTGCTTGAAAATAAATAAAAATATTTCTTAAAATAATAATAATAGGGCTGGAGAGATGGCTCAGCGGTTAAGGCACTTGCCTCCAATTCCCCAGGACCCACATAAGCCAGACCCACCAGGTGGTGGCCCTGGTGCGCTCTCTCTGTCTCGCTCTCTCTCTCTCTCTCTCTCTGCTTGAAAATGAATAAATAAAATATTTAATAATAATAATAATGTCAAAGAGCCTATTTATGTAGATAACTGTATCATTTTTTTAACTGATTCATCTATGCATACGCCCCAGTATACTTGATTTATTGTGTATGTGCTGTGCATGCATGTGTGTGTGAGTGTGTGTGTATGCGTGTATATGTATGTGTATGTGTGTATGTGTGTGTATGTGTGAGTTTGTGTGAGCATGTCTGTGTGTATGTATGTGTGTGTGCGTGCGTGTGTATGTGTGTGTGCATGAGTGTGAGTGTGCATGTATGAGTGTGTGTGTGAATGTGTGTATGTGTGTATGTGTATGTCTGTGTATGTATATGTCTGTCTATGTGTGCGTGTGTATGCATGTGTGTGTGTGTATGTCTGTGTATGTGTATGTATATGTCTGTGTATGTGTATGTGTGTGTATGTGTGTGTGTGAGTGTGTGTGTGTGCCTGCAGAGGCCAGGGTGGGTGCTGGGTCTCTTCCTCTACTGCTCCCCACTTGAATCTTCTGAGACAGGGTCTCTCACTTGAACCCAAACCCACGGATTGAGGATTCCTGCTCTGCACCCCAGCCAGTGCTGGGGATCCAAACTCAGTTCCCCACGCTGTGTGGCAAGTACTTTATGAACTGAGTCATCTCCCCACCCCAACACACTTCATTTTCACATGAATTTACGCATTTCAGATTTCCCTTTTTCTTTTCTGAAGAGCAATTTAACATTCTCTTAGTGGCCTCAACAAAAACCCCTTTTGGAGGCAATATTTAGCAAAACAGGTTTTACTTAAATAAATCAAACAAGATCAATGAAGGAAGAGTCGGGTGTTATTTACTGATGACTGACCAAGCGTTCCTTCCTATTTACTGATGATACCAACTCTCTGCAGACTCGGCAGCAAAGGTGAGAACAGCTGTCTTTGATGAGAGTCCGCGTGGGTGCACAGTGGGCAGGGGCTTGCTGTCAGCTGGCCTCGGTGGGGAGGTGTCCACTCTGTGGCTAGTGTGGCTGTGGCTCTGTCTCCTTTCAGAGGCCAGATCTGCCTGATGGTTAAAATTTCCTGGTTGCTCCTTATTGGTGGTGGTGTAACCCTTGATTTTTCCTGGACAATTGAGTGTCCTCACGTGATCAGGTAACCTGCCAACCTCGATCTCAGGGTCAGGAAACATACTCTCTCTGGAATGAGGACTTTAATATAATTCATAACCAAACAACAAACAAAAACATCTACCCACATTCTAAAATGGTATGCCTTTCAGTTTAAAATAAGATTAGATAGCTTTCTTTGTCATGAATTGCAACACATAAAAGATGTGTTTCTAAGGTGAAATCATCATTCAGCCAAGCTTGGAGACATCTGGAGCACTGTTTTTGCCATGTGTGCTCAGGTTCAGTTGGTGATTTAACTCGAAGCTAACATATCCGGTTTTATGATAATCTTCAGTAGCAATGATTTTCACCTTATGATTCAGATTAAACCAAATAAATCAGCAGAAAAATAGATCTAGAAAAGCTGCAAGTCTGTAACTTACTAACCCACTACATCATCCACAGCAATTTAAGATTAAAATGGCCCGGAGGACAAAATACATAATTTATGATGAGAAAATGGTTCCTTCAAGCCTCACAATGCCGAGTTCTCCCTCCGTGTGGTAACCATTTGCCTCTTTTTCTTCATGTGACAGTGACAGTCATTTCTGGCTCCTGTCGCCTTCGATCCAGTACTGTTCAGTCTGCATTTCTGTGAGCCGGGAAATTGTGCGCTGAAATGCAAAGACTTCCTCTTCCCCAGTGAACATGGAGAGTCCTGCTGAGTCCTGGGTGCAGAAACAGACGACAGAGGGCTGGAGAGATGGCTCAGGGGTTAAGGCACTTGCCTCCAGTGCCTAGGACCCCCAGTTCAATTCCCCAGGACCCACATAGGCCAGACCCACAGGGTGGTGGCCCTGGTGTTCTCTCTCTCTCTCGCTCTCTCTCTCTCTCTCTCTCTCCTTGAAAATGAATAAATAAAATATTAAAATAAAAAAAGAAAGAAAGAAACAGACGACAGAACCCCAGCACAGATGAAAACCACCAAGCATGCAACAAAACAGAGCCTGGGAGCACCAGAAAACCCAATCCTCTGAAAAAATCTACAGGAATATTCCAGATATGAAAGAAACTCTCTCTAACAGTAACTAATGGCAAAAATGCTATTCTGAGGGACATGGTGGCATATCTTCTATCATCCTAGCACTCAGGAGGCGAAGGCAGGAAGATTGCAAGTTCAAGGCCAGCCTAGGCTACATGGTGAGACCATGTCTCAAAAGCCAAGCACACACGCGTACACAAACACATGTGCACATATACACACAAGTGCACACACACACACACACACACGAATAGGGACCCTGCCGCAGGGACACCCCTGAGATGAGTCAGGACTTAAAAGTCCTGATGGGTCCTGGGACCTGGACCACATGCCAAAGATCTGACTGTGCAAAAGCCAGAGCTGCTTTGGGTCCCCAGCTGCTGGGACACTTGGTCCTGTCACTGAAGGTCTCACTGGAAAGTCAATGACCTCTCGGGGACTGATGAGGCCAACATGGGCTTGTGCCCAGGGAGAGGCTTGGCTTTTCTTATCTTGTGCAATCCTCCATGACCCTGACATCACGTTCCCTGACTCCTTCATGAATGTCCCCAACGGCTGAGCCAATTTCTGAACCCTGATCTTTTTTTTTTTTTGGGGGGGGGGAGGGTCTAACAGCCAGTGATTAGAAACTGACTTTCTCCCCTCAAGTGGGTTCTTTCAAACTGTCCAAGACAGTGTCTGGATTAAGGATTGCTCTTTGAGAACCAGCCTTTGGAATAACTCCAGCATAGGAGCTATGAGCCTCTATTCATTTCTACACAACTATGCTCTGAACACTGGGTCCTTTTAAATGGATGCTGGAGCTCCAACCTCCAAGGTAATGGAACTGGATCTTGTTTGTTCTTGAGGGTGGAACCAGCCTAGTGCCCTTATCAAGAGGGCCCACTTCTCCCTCGAAAAACAAAACCCAACAACAGAAAAGGGCATGTCATTTGTGCTTGACGGGGGATGAACAGACTCCAAGCTCTAGGAAAACCAGACCAGATTAGTCTGTTCCCTATAGAGTGTCCCTGAGCCCGGCACCCACAGGTGCTCCATAAACGTTTGCTGAGTGAAAGTCTAGGAGATGAATCATGGATTTTTTTTTTGGTGTTGTTCCTTTTTTTCCCTCGTTTTTCAAGGTAGGGTCTCACTCTGGCCCAGGCTGACCTGGAATTCACTGTGTAGTTTCAGGATAGTCTCGAACTCACTGTGATCCTCCTACCTCTGCCTCCAGAGTGCTGGGATTAATGGAGAGCTCCACCACGCCCCCTAGTGCTGGGATTAAAGGAGTGCTCCACCACGCCCCCCTTGTCCTGGGATTAAAGGAGAGCTCCACCATGCCCCCTAGTGCTGGGATTAAAGGAGAGCTCCACCACACCCTGTGGATTTCTTTTTAAATCAGAGCTTGTCTCCACATTCGGATACTGTATCATGAACACCAAGTCCATCAGTTAGAAAGAGAGCTATCCAGAGCAGGCAGTGTGGCCTAGCAGAAGGAGCCTGAGCAGTGGCTGTACCCTATTATCCTACCTGTCTAGACCTTGTTTTTGCCATGTACAAAATCAAGCATCACCTACACAATCAGCAAGCATTCCTTTGCTCTAAGAGGGCGCTCTTCTAATCTTAGTGGCGTTGTGAGCATAAGTCGGCCATCTATGGCTTTAGAAGGAAGTGGCAACTCCATGGTTAATTATACTCTGCATCCCTTCTTCCCAACACAGTCGTGTATCAAACCCAGGACAATTAAGCTGTTTGATAATAAAAAGAGATTATGTTAATATCGCCTACCTGGCTGAGGCCCAAATCATCCATCAGGATTCTGCTTTGCTCCAACTCGCTGTCATGATGCTGATGCAGAAATAAGCTCGATATAGGAGCAGCTGCAGAGCAAATTATACGCACCTGAAACAGGAGGAAAAGAGCCCATGGCAGGACTGCACTGAGTGAGAAAAGTCCCATCAAGGGAGCTGAGAGCCATGCTTTTAAAATATTCAGATCTGGGATGGAGAGGTGGTTCAGCGATTAAGGCACATGCCTGCAAAACCTAAGGAACACATGTCCACTGGGCACTTGATCTGGGCCAGGCTCTGTGCTGGGCGTTAGTATAGGTGATACTCATGATGGGTGATGGAATCATTAATTAACACAGAAGTATGACTTGCAATGGAGTCTGACTGTGATGGTTTGTCAACTTGACCAATGTAATAATCCATAATAATCTTGGGTGGGTCTCTGAGCTTGCCTGCAGAAGGATTGACAAATCCTTTTGGGATTTTGGAGAAGGGAGGAGTTCCCTTCTCCAGAGTGAGCCCTTTCCCCCAGTGGGTGGGCCTTCCAGAAGGAGACTAACATAAGGAAGCTTAGGGGGAAGGAGATGCTCTTCCTTCCTTCCTCCCCCGGCTGCAGGTGCTTGTCTGTGACTTGCAATCGCATCCCGCTCTCCTACCCTTCCTGGACATC
>PVHP010039976.1:0-15000 GCA_004024765.1 Zapus hudsonius | reverse complement strand
AAGAAATAAAACAAATAGTCTTGCCTTTGCAACTCATCTCTCAGAGGCGGCAATGACTCCCCCCCCCACGTGCTCTCCCCAAATCACAAACTCAGGGATCAATTACAATTAGTAATTAGGCTCTTACCTGGGATGGTCAAGGGTGTACAGGCAAGCCTCCCACCTCTGGGGTGGTTCCTTCATGCAGCATAACTTTGCCCAGGCTGGGTCCCATAGCCACACCTGGTCCTTCTCAGTTTGTAGAACCCACTCCCAAGAGAAAGCAGGGGTCATGGTTTGATCCAGGTGTCCCCCCACTAACGAATGATCGTGTTCTGAATGATCGATCCTCAACTGATGGCACTTTGGATTTTAGAAACTTGATGGAGCTGCGTTGTTGGGGGTGGGCTTATGGGGGTTATAAGCCAGCTTCCCCTTGCCAGTGTTTGGCACACCTTCCTGCCGCTGTTTCCAGTGCTGTGGCGGAGGTGATGTCCACCCCTCTGCTCACGCCACCGTTTTCCCTGCCAGGATGGAGTCTCCCCTCGAGACTGTAAGCCAAATGAACCCATTCCTCCACAAGCCGATTTTGTTTGGGTTCTTTCTGCGCAGCAACTAGAAAGCTGACTGCAACAGCAGGGAAATTCTATGTGAGGTCTTCTCACCTATTTCATAGCCAGAGTTGGTCACAGGACACAATTTAGACCAACAAGATGCAAAGGACAGTCTGCTGAGGTGTCTGGGAAGGTGAAGATGGAGAGAGGGTGCTTCTGCTCCCTTGGAAATGACCTTGTGCATGACAATCATGCTTCAGTGTGGAAAGTTGTGGAAGGGGGGGTGGAGAGAACCTGCCACCTTCATGCCTTCCCTCCAGGAAGTTGCTACCCAGAAACTCTGCGAGCTTTATGATGGCAGAAAGACACAGTGACATGAGCCACTGTGTCTTTAATCACCCGTTCTTATATGCAGCCCAGGGCATTTCCCCCGTCTGCTTGATGACAGGACTCCAGCTGTAATACACTGGATTCACCTCTGTGCGCTGGAAATTGGATAGTGCGCCTTCAATGAATGTGGTTTACAGGGTTGTCAAGGTGAGGAAGAGGGACCTGTGATGCCATATGGACTGTCTTAAAAGCCAGGCCTGGAAATGGCTCCTATTCTTTCCATCCACGTCCCATGGGCCAAGCCCCATCTGACATCATCATGGAGCCTGAGAATGAATGATCCTAATGGACCCACTGTCTTGTCTTTTCTTCCATCAGAAAGCCTTCCACTTTAGCAAATATTTTTTAAATTGACATGTGACAGGAGAGCAACAGGCACTATGAATGGATGACTGACGTCTTATTAATCATCAGATCTCCATCCTCAGAGCCATGACACTCGGGAAACTGTAAAGAAATTAGTAAATCAACACACAGGCATGTGCACTGTGTGTGTGTATGGTGTGTGTATTTGTGTTCCTCTGTGTGTGTGTGTGTGTGTGTGTGTGTGTGTGTGTGTGTGTGTGTGTGTGCAGATGCACAAATGCATGTGCACTCAGAGACTTCAGGACCACCTCAGGCGCTCTCCTCAGGGACACCACCCACCTCTTTTTGCCTTGCTTGGCATTACTAACTGAGCACTGGGGATTTGAACTCAGGTCCTCTTGCAAGGGAAAGCAAGCACCTTACCCACAAAGCCATGTCCCCAGCCCAATGTGCACGTTTTTAATCCATGAATCCAACCCTCCCTCAAGAGGAGTTGCAGCCAGCTAGGAATCAGATGAAGAGGTAGCGCTCTCTCTCTCTCTCTCTCTCTCTCTCTCTCTCTCTCTCTCTCTCTCTCTCTCTCTCTGTGTGTGTGTGTGTGTGTGGTAGACTTCCTTCTCAGTGACCTTGGTCCAGTGTTGGGGTAGCTCATAGACACAAAGATGAATTTGACCTTGAGGACATAGGGTGGGCTCTTGAGAGGACACAACCTTTGGGTCTGTTCCTGAAGGGATGAAGCATTTGCCAGGGAGAGAGGGCAGCGAGAAGTCTGAGCACCCCGAAGGGCTTGTGTTGAAAAGCCTAGCTAGCGTAGCCATGAGCCAGAGAACCAGGGAGAGGGTATGGAGGGTGTGTGTGGGGGGGATATAGTTTAGGGGTGTGAGAGGAGGATTTAGAGGTTCTGTGCATATGTACTCATTGGGTGATGTCTACCAAAATCTCCAATGTTTCAGGCTCTACTTGGCTGGGCTGGGGTCTTCAGAAATTCCCATCAGAGTTTCTAAACAGCCCCCTGGAGATACCAAGGATAGCTCCTCAGGAAGGAGCT
The DNA here is from genome assembly GCA_004024765.1 of Zapus hudsonius. Classification (NCBI taxonomy): domain Eukaryota; kingdom Metazoa; phylum Chordata; class Mammalia; order Rodentia; family Dipodidae; genus Zapus; species Zapus hudsonius. The sequence continues at coordinate 12,723 of PVHP010039976.1, read as the reverse complement.
GGGTCACATTACAGTCTTGTTTATCTTGCTTGGAACTTGACACCAAGCTGGTGAAAACAACATATGTCCTCTGTACTGCCTTAAAGGGGAGCCTTTAGGATCGGGTGTGGGGTCCAGAGACTTGGCAAAAAAAATATCCCTTTTGTCATAATCTTTTCCTTCTCTGTCAGGTGGTCCCCATCTTCCTTAACCACAGTACCCTAGGGTCTCAAAGCAGCTAACAGCTGGCAAGAATTTTCCCAATGTCCCAAGGCTCCTGAAACAGCGGTAGGGCAGACACACACTTCGTTTCCTGATTACCACTGGATGGAGGGAGGCCCAGGGGGAACACACACAATGTGTAGCCTACAGCATCGTTAAATATATATATATATATATATATATATATATATATATATATATATATATATAGTTGCAGTCAGCTTTCTAGTTGCTGTGCAGAAAGAACCCAAGCAAAAGCAGCTTGTGGAGGAATGGGTTTATTTGGCTTACGGACTCAAGGGGAGACTCCATCCTGGCAGGGAAAATGATGGCATGAGCAGAGGGGTGGACATCACCTCCGCCACAGCACTGCAAACAGCAGCAGGAAGGTGTGCCAAAGACTGGCAAAGGGAAGCTGGCTTATAACCCCCAAAAGCCCGCCCCCAACACAGCTCTAGTGAGGTTCTAATTCCCAAATTGCCATCAGCTGAGGATCAATTACCCAGAACACATTCATTTGTTTGTGGGAGACACCTGGATCAAACTATGACATATATATATAATTTATTTATTTATTTATTTGACAGAGAGAAGGGGACAGTGACACAGAGAGAGTCACTTTGGACACACCAAAGCCTTCCACCACTGTAATCAAACTCCAGATGTATATATCACTTTATGCATCTGGCTCGCTGTGGGCACTGGGGAATGGAACCCTCGGCCATCAGGTTCTGCAAGCAAGCTCCTTCAGTTACTGAACTATCTCTCCAGCTCTTACATCTTCTTTATACATAAACCCAGCCCTGGACCCCAGATCCCCTGAGGCCTACTGATGGCCAAGGGCCTCTGTCAATGCTGTGGGTTGGCTATGATTTGAGTGGTTTCTTTAAATGCCATGTGCCAGAAACTCCTTCCTGAGTGTGGTGGCTGTAGAAGATGGTAGAGCCTGTAAGAGGTGGCAAATAGTTAATTACTATAAGGGATTAATGTTGTCCTCATAGGATCCTGACTAATACCTTCACGTATGGGTTGTCAGAGCAACAGTGAGTTAATTAATTTGAGAGTGAGTGTGGATGCTTCCAGGCCTCCTGTCAACTACAAATAAATTCCAGACACATGGGCCACTTTGTGCATCTGACTTTACATGGGTAGTGGGGAGTAGAATCCAGGACCTTAGGCTTTGCAAGAAAGCACCCTTAGCCATTTGAGCCACCTCCCCAGTCCCATAAAACAAAATCTAACCTCCCTCAAGTAAGTAAGAATTCAACCAGCATATGGTCTTCAGGTTTACGCTGTAACACTGACTCTTTTCTGGGTCTGTGAAGCCTGACAGCATACCCTGCAGACTTTGGACTCTCAGGCCTCCGAAAGGGTGGGAGCCAATTCATTAGCATAAATCTCTCTTTAGATCCACACATCCTATTGGTCTGTGGCTCTGGAGAATCTTGGCCAGTATAGATTTCATCTGAAAGAGCACTCAGCTGCTAAGCGACACTTTCAAAGCTGCCAGGCGAGGAGTTCTCCAGTTCCACTGGTTTGCAGAATTAGGCATTTATTTTCTGACTTCGTGCTATTACCCTGCCTCCGGTTTCTTTGTCCCTGTGGTCTTTTTGAGTCACTTTGACCTTTGAACTCCTGGTTTGGGCCTTGGTTGTCTGAGCCCCTGCACAACTTGTGAGTCACTATGTTGAAAGTATATTTCAGAGGAAGAGGAGATAGCTGAGTGGGGAGAGTGTTTGCCTTAAAGCATGAAATGCTGGGAATGACAGTGCTTACCTGTAATCCCAGGACTGGGGAGGTGGAGACAAGAGGATCTCTGGCACTGGTGGGCGAATGAGTCTAGCCTAATTAGTGAGCTCCAGGCCAGTGAGAGACCCTGTCTTAAAATGAGGTGGATGATGTTCATGGAGTAGGTACCTGAAGTTGTCCTCTGGCTCTGTGCACAGGTGCACATGTGTGCACATGCACCTGCACACACATGCACCTACGCTCCTATGAACTTGTGCGTACAAATGCACACACACATACACATGCAAAAACAAGTATATTGCAGATAAGTTCGATACCCATTTTACAGATGAGGATCCTGAGGGTTAGACAATGGAAGGAAGGTGTGATGGGTAGGTTTTGTTGTCAACTTGATCTTTTCAGTAATCTGAGGTGGGTCTCTGAGGTTGTTTACAGGAAGGCAGCCTCTCAGTTGGGGGCAAGATGTAAGGAGCTCAGGAAAGCTAGAAGTGAACATCCCTTCCTGGGAGGGCAGTGCAGGAAGGAAATTCCAGAGACTCAGGAAGCCAACAAGTCTGGGAAAGGGTTGCAAAACCCCACCCTATGGCTGAATAAAGGGGAAAGAAATCTCTCACTCCCCCTTCCCCTGCCCCCCTGCATGTCTTGGGAGGAAGCTTCCTCAGCCTTCCAGCCTGGACTGAAGATCAGTGGCTCCCCAGGAAGCCTTCAGGCGTTCAGTGCTGGATTGGGACTGCTGAGGCATCCAGCTATGTGGACTGAGCAGTGACCAGTTTCTTGACTCTCGGGCTTGCAGACTGCTATCGTGGGACTGCCCTGAGCTAATCCAATAAACCCCCTTTTTGTTTACTAGTTCATTCTGTTGATTCTGTTCCTCTAGAGAACCCTGGCTAATACAGGCCTATGAGTTAAGTGTCTATGGACTCAGAAAGAAAGCTGTCTTCCTCTGGCTTTTGCTGCAAGGTCATTTCATCAGTGACCCAAGAGACCTCTGGTTGGTCCAGTGGAGGGAGATGAAGACAAGCTTCTCTATTGTTTTGTTTTCATGGTAGGGTCTCACTCTAGCCCAGGCTGACCTGGAATTCACTATGGATTCCCAGCCTGGCCTCAAATTTTCAGCAATCCTCCTACCTCTGCCTCCCAAGTGTTGGGATTCAAAGTGTGACTGAAGACAAGCTTCCTGATTTCCAAGGTAAGCAGGTTGGGGTCCTGGCTGCCGGGGAAGGTGACCTCAGACAAATCATAATAGCTGCCTCCTCAGGCCAGCATCCTCCAGGGCTGGCAGGGTGCTGGCACTAGCTGGCACAGTGTCCGTGATTCATGACAATGTGGGGACTTTACGAGCCTGTGATAAAACGGTAATCAATGGCTGTGAAGTTGATGTGAAATTATGAGCTGTGTGGCTGAAAGAGTGGTTGTACTTTCTCCATCTGTTCATCAACTGGCAGGCATGTCTCCGTATGAAGGAAGCCCTGAACATGAGACTTGGGACTAAGGGCGATATCTCACCCACCAAGATGGTGCTTTGGGATGGGGCCAGGAGGAGAATTTGGAATTCTTTGCTGTGGAGTAGAACTTCCAGCTTTCTGCTATGTGTGCGTGCACGTGCACTGTTCGTGTGCATGCATATGTGCATATGTGTGTGTAATTGTGAATGGGAGTGGCTCCTTGGACAGAGGGATGTTGGCCATGTTTCTTACTTCAAAGAGGCACCTCATCACTCAGCAGATCCTTTAAACTCTACCTGATGGGTTCCCCTTTTTGATCCACAAGTCAAATCACTGTGGTCCATGTTGCCTTCCTCATTCTGCCCTGTGGAAGGCGAGGGATCCAGAGATAAGCAGCTCAGACCAAAGACCAGAGATGAGCTTGTGCCATGCACTCTATGAAATCTGGCTTTGATGGACCAACCAGGCATGGCATGGTCTCAGGAGGATCCCCAGTATTTTAGAATGTCTGCCTCCCTTGAGATTGACAGGAGAGAGAGAGAGAGAGAGAGAGAGAGAGAGAGAGAGAGAGAGAGAGAGAGAGAGAGAGAGTATTCCACACTGGGTTTCCTTTCCAGCCATTTCCTTTGAATGACCATTCAAACATTTACCTAGGACCTGAAAGTGCCCCATGTCTTGGTTCTTTATCTAACTTCTCATGCTCGTGTCCTCTGCCCTGTCTGCATTCCTGCCTGGTACCGTCAGGTCCTAGTACTGCCCACACACTCATCACACCCTCTCCTGCACAGGTTATTCCAGCAGCATGTTTTTGAACCTGGGGGTGAGCTTAATTTGCATTTCCAACTGAAGAACCAGGAGCTGCTCCAGGAAGGTTTATCTGGAGCACAAGACTCTCCATGCTGAGACCATGCTCAGCAGTCATAAACGACATGGAAACCAGTGTGGTGGCACCTACCTGTGGAACAGCCTAGGGCCAGAGAGCACTGGGGAGGTTGAGATGGAAGGATTGGGGCCAGACAGCTCTACAGAGTGGGAACCTCATATCAGATAAATAAACAATTCAGTAAATAAAAACTGAATCCCAGGGAAGCAGAGTATGTGGGGTCCACTGAGGACAGTAGCTTGTTCTCTCCTATGCCTGAACAGAATGTCACATTTGTCCACAGAAGTGACTCATCCTATTCCTCTAATGGGTATTCCAGTGCCTTTAACGCTCCGATTCTGGGTTTTGTTTTAAGTTCTAAAAGGGAAATTAGTTACTTAATTTAATTTTTGTTTAATATTCCTGTTAAAAAATGAGGCTCAATTAAGATACCCAGAAATATCGTAATGTTCATTTAACAGTAGGGTGGAATTTGAGTTCCACAAATTCATTTTTTTTCTCTCTTTTTCTTTTTAACTCAAATCTAGCTAAGTGAATTACGGATCTTTATTAGATGTTTTAATTACAGGCTGTTAATGGAAATATTACTGAAATTAAACTCAAATGTGTTAACCAAGGAAAAAAGCTTTATGCATCACTGAAATAACCAACGTTCAAGACCTGGTCGATACAGACAATTGAAAGTACCTGGAAAGTACTCATTAGTCCCTTAATTGTGACACAGTGACAGACTTTCTGCAGAGAACTCATGGCTCTGGAGCTTGTGGTGAAGGGACAGGATGACACAACCCTGATGTGACAAAGGTCTCATGTATGTGGGCCAGCTCTCCACATACATGTTCAGACCCTGCACGGAAGCTGAAGCCACCAGGATGAATGACTAGAAATGTCTCAACTAGTCCATTACACATGGGGACATAAGCACATCCCAAGCACATACACTGTTTCCATTCTGCTGACTCCATTGATGGAAAGTCAGATTCTCTCCATGCATGTATCCAATAAAACCATAAACCTGGGTTACCTCACCACTAACACAGGCTGCTTAATGAGATCTGGCTTTTTTTTTTCATTTTTAAAAATAAATATATTTATTTATTTATTTGTAATCAGAGAAGAGAGAGAAAGAGAGTGAGAGAGAGAGAGAGAGAGGGAGACAGAGGAGAATGCTGCTGCAAAGGAACTCCAGATGAATGCACAACTTTGTGAACCTGGCATTACGTGGGTACTGGGGACTTGAACCTGGGTTCTAAGGCTTTGCAGGCAGGTGCCTTACTCACTGAGCCATCTCTCCAGCCCAAAATATCTGGTTGATGGAATAAGCAAGGTAGGAACGAAGAGGGTTTTTGGTGTTCTAGACTGTTGCCTTCCTGAGGGATTGATGGTTGTTGGTTGTGTGTGTGTGTGTGTGTGTGTGTGTGTATGTGTATGAGAGAGAGAGTGAGAGAGAGAGAGAGAGAGAGAGAGAGAGGGAGGGAGGAAGGGAGAGAGTTCCTTTACGTTCCTACCTCAGTGATGCTTTCTAGAAGTCAGAAATTCCCATTGGGGCTCAGACAAGCACCGTATACAATGGGGCCTCAAGTGAAGTCCACTCAGCTCACTAGATCTGAATATGGTCTCTTTGTCTCACTGAAGCTGGTCGGGTCTTTCTTCACTCCATCTTCGGGTGTCATTCTGTCCTTTCAAACGGGGCTATAGGTGTTACTTTGGATGTCAAAGGAAAATCACCCTAGATGGGAAGGCCCAAGTTGGCTATGATTGGGAGTGCCGGGGAAAGGGGGGGCTGTTTTCAAGCCAGTAGGCTTGGGCTAGAGTTCCTGTATCCCCACTTGTCAGTATGACTGTAGAAAGATTGCTAACCCCTGTGAACCCCAGCTTCCTTCGCTCTTTAATAGGGATAATTGCAGCCCTCTCCCCATCTCTCAGTCCACTTCCTCAGCTCATGTCTTCTCTCAGTATCGTATTTTAGATCCAAAGCTCTACCTCATCCCCCCCCCCATTGGCCTAAAAGCTGTTTGCCTAGCTGGGCTCATATCCTCACTTTCCATTTATGTCATTCAGGGCTCTCGTGACAAGTGCCACAGCCCACTTTACCTAATAGTATAAGAAGAAAATAACAAGATGCTAGAATGGCCAAGAGAACCTGGCCGAATACTAGGCTATCCATGGTCCCCTGTCACAAGGACTGATCCAGATGACCCACGGAGGAGGATATCCAGCTGGTTGGGGATGGAGGGGAGCATCGGAGAATTGGAGATAACAACTCATTGTTTGCCCACTAAATAATGTAACTAATTATGGACAATAAAAAAATGAATTTTTTAAAAAAGATGCTAGAATGTTCCAGAAGCTCCAAGAAGGTCACAGAAGCCTTAGAGACTACACACAGGGAATAGTCCCACACAAAGTCTTCCGTAGTCTTCCACATTGGAGTGTATATTAGCCTTGACTTCGGAACTTCCCCATCAACCTAGACAGAAAATGATTCCTTTCTGCTCCTGTTTTTCCTCACTCACTTTTCTTTCTAATCAGAGGTTCTCATTGATGTGGTTGACTGGTGGGGCCCATGTCACATGACTTCCATAGCTGCAAGGGAGGCAGGAAGAGAGGCTCTTTCATAGGAGACGGAGATCCCCATGGGAGAAACTTGCCACACACGTGAAGGATTTTGTTTTGTTTTGTTTTTCAAGGTAGGGTCTCCCTCTAGCCCAGGCTGACCTGGAATTCACTATGTAGTCTCAGGCTGGCCTTGAACTCATGGTGATCCTCCTACCTCTGCCTCCCAAGTGCTGGGATTAAAGGCATGCACCACCACACCCGGCCCCATGTGAAAGATTTTTAAGGGGATGTTGGGGGTTTGGTGAGCACTTGATACAAGCCTCATCTATAGCCTCTGGGTGGGTCTTCAGCCCCTCTGATGGTTACATTGAACTGCTCTGGAGAGATGGCCTTACTGGAGATCTTTCCTTCATCTCTCCGTGTTCACCTGCCACCCCTTCCATCTGCTCCCAGATGTCAACCTGCTTTTACCTGTTGGCTCCCTGCTATACTCACCTCACTCTTTCTGCTTCCTCCCTGCTGATGAGAAGGTGTGATGCTTAGCTGTCAGCTCTTGTTACGCTTCTCCCGCCATGATGAGAGGAACATCCAGCCAGCCAGTTTGTGGGAGGAAGGGCTTTATTTCACACTTATAGAGGCAGGGGAAATTCCATCAGGGGTAGAAGAAGCTGGCTCCCTTTCACAGATACAGTCAGAAAGACATCACTAAGAGCCAGCACCTCAAGCAAGCACAGACTGCCAGAGTTCAAACTGCTCTGCACACACCTTTGGGCTGGAATCACATCTGCCCCCCAGTGATAGGCCCCTCTGTAGCAGGAATCTGCCTGCTAGGGGCTGAGGTTTCAAACTCTATTTTTATAAAACACCTGAGTCTATAGGGTCATACATTTATACTATCATAGTCAAACTACCACCATTTTCAGTTGGGTATTGCCAGTAGGAAACCCTGGCTGGACACTCCTCATCTCCCTACCCTTGGGCTCTCAGAAGGGAGGCTGTGCCCCTCACCAACTTCATGAGTCTTGCCAGTCATCCTTCTTCTCAGTCCCCCCCCCCTTATGTCTAGCTTTGATAGTTCATCCCATATTCTTGGACCTTCGGGGCAAGAGGTAGTACCCACTTATACCATCTGGTCATTATGTTCCTGGGCACACTGCCCTTCCTTACCTACAGGCTCCCCAATCTCACACTCCATAGGGTGGTTTGAATGTAAAATATGCAAAAACACATAGCCTCGTGTGTTTGAATACTTAATTTCCAGTTGTTGGCGATATTTGGGAAGGTTGTGGAGCCTCTGGGAGGTGGAGCCATGTTGGAGAAGACGTCATTGGGGGGAGGGAGAGCCTTGGGGTGTTATAGTCTAGCCTTATTTGCTGCACACAGCTCACTTGACTTCTTCCTTGTTGATGGGATACTTGGTTGTCTGTTCCGGCCTTACTTTCTCTACCATAATTATCAACTATAAGTTGGAAATCAACTATTTCTTTCCATAAGCTGCTTATGGTTATGTGTTTGTCCCAGCAGTGAGAAAGTAACTCCTGCTATACCTACCATCATTTTTTAGAAACTTTATTAACTTCCATAAATATAGACAATATTCCATAATCTCTCACTGCCCCCTTTTCCTCTTTCCAACACCCCCCCCGTTCACTGAATCCCTTCTTCTTTTCAATTCTTTTCAATCTTCATTTCTATTTTGATGTCACCGTTATTTTTTCTCCTATTATTCAGGTCTTGTGTGGGTAACATGGGATGCTGTGAGGTTATAAATATCAAAGGAGAGCACTCTATGTTCCAATGATGGCATCGTAAGCATTCCTCCCTCCCCTTCCTTTGGCTCTTACAGTCTTCCCACGACCTCTTCTACAGTGGCCCCTGAGCCTTGGAGGGTGTGACACAGATATGCTACTTTGTGCCGAACACTCCACTGTCACTTCTTCTCAGCACTTTGGCCAGTTTTGAGTCTCCACCCTGCCCCAGTGGTCACCATAATCTGAAAAGAGAAGTTTCTCTAGCCAAAAATGAGAGCAACATTAATATATGGGCATAAGTGTAATTATTTAGAGGGCATAACATATACATTGAGCCAGACAACAACAGTAGGACTCCCCCCCTTTTTTAAAGGTGTGCACCATCATGCCCAGAGGTGTACACCTTTTGAAAAAAATGTTTTATTTATTCATTTTCAAGGAGAGAGAGAGAGAAAGAGAGAGAAAAAGAGAGAGAGCACACCAGGGCCACCGCCTTGTGGGTCTGGCTTATGTGGGACCTGGGGAATTGAACCCTGGGCCTTAGGCACTGGAGGCAAGTGCCTTAACTGCTAAGCCATCTCTCCAGCCCTGGACTCCCCCTTTTTAAACTGCAGAAATGACCTACTTTCGGGGTGGCTACTGTATTTCGCTTGGAGTCTAATGACACAGTCCACGGACCACTTTCCCAAAGCCAGTGGACTATCTTCAGTTTCGTCTTCCTTGATCTCCTGCCTACAGTGGCTCTTTTGTGATCACCTCTGTCCCCTTGGCTTCCAGCTCCCCAGTTAGGTCTGCTTCTTCTCCTCCGTGGCCCTCTCCTCCTGTGTCCACAACCTGACCCTAAGTCATAGATTTCATTTCTTTTTACTCCTCCATATCTCTGTGGTTGAGCTCACCTACCCTGCTGGGTTCAACCCCATCTTGTCCCAGGAGTCTCCTGATTCTTCCCTCTGTCTTCCCCTGCCCTTGATTCCAGGTACCTATGGATGCTGTTCTGTGCTGAGATATTCTTGTTTCAGAATAAGACTGTTTTGCCCCAGAGCAGGCTGAGTTCACAGCAAAGCCACTTTCTACCTCTGGTCAAGACCCTTTTGTCCCAAGACATTCCCCCTTCCCCAACCCAGGGAAACACAAAACACATGTCTATTCCCCCCAGCTAAGGCCCAGAAGACAAACCAAGGTAGGATTGCACCAAAACCAGTCTTAGTGAACCAATGAGTTTATGGTGTGTGTGGGGGGGAGTTGCACGGGCAGGTGCATCATGGAAATGCCCACCCCAGCATAGGTGAGGACCCATGAAAGCTGCTTCTCTGAAGCTCACTGATTACCTGCATGCAGGTCGGACAATCTTCAACACACTCGGTCACTTGCAAGCATTTAGGCTTGTGGGAGAGTCTTTTCCCAGGCACTTAATTACCCTTTACAAAGCTTTAGGGTCAGGCATTCCTCCAACCCCCAGGAGGGAATGTTTCACTTGCTACACACCACTTCTCAGAGTCTGCCCCCTCAAAAACGCTGTTCACCATTCCTGTAACCTTGGCGAGTGGTCCTGCGACCTTTTAAGTTTCAGGTCTCCCAGACTTGACCTTCTGAGTTTCTATAGACTATTTCAATACCAAGACATTTGCTATGCAACATATTTATATCAGCAAAAAAAAATAGTTTAACAAAACAAACTCTAGGTGTGGAATATGGATACCGGGTTAGGACAGGTTGTTATGCTCAAACATTTCTGATTCTGGGTAAGACCATCATTACCTCAAGGCCAGGCTGACTGGTAACTACAGTAAGCACCAACTCTATAATTACTCCAGAACACTGTGATACTGAAATCCTGAGTGCCTACGTAGAGCCTCCCTCCATGAAAACAGCTCCTCAAGATGCCTTTGCACAAATATTTTCTATCCATTTCTTAAGCACTGTCCATCTTTTTACGTATTTTTTTGAGACAGGATCTCTCATGAGCCTGGAACTTACCCAGTAGGTTGGACTCCTGTTCAAGAGAGCATCAGGGCTATAGAGGCCTGTTTTGCTTCTCCAGAGGCTTACAAACATGCACCACCATGTCTGTGGGTGCTGAGAATCAATGTCGGGTCCTCATGCTGAAGAGGCAGGTGTTTTACCAGTAGAGCCATCTCCCCAGCCTTCTGTTGATTCTTCTTGGGCACAAGTTTCAATAATGGTTTGGTGGGTAGAATCTACAGGAGAACCTTCTTGTCTTTACCCCAAAGATGGCTGGGTTTCCCTGAGGGGGGATCTGGGAAATCAAAGGGTTATTGGGATCTCTCTCTCTCTCTCTCCCTCTCTTCTCCTTCCCTCCCCTCCCCTCTTCCCTCTTCCCTCCTCTCTCTTCCCCTCCCACCCCTCTCTCTCTCGTATTCCCTTGGTTCCCTGGTCTTCATGGTTTCCATGAAATGAATCCAGATGAGTTACACACAGCAATAGTATTATAGGGTCATCTGAAGCACTCTAGAGGGTGAGAGGTTATTGCAGAAGGAAACATTCTGTCTGGGTGAGAATGGACAATAGTCAGAAGCCATCATGCCAACCTCAGGAAACTGACAGGCCCATTGGATCCACTCAAAAGGGGAAGGAATATGATACGTCTTTGTTCTTTATCCCAAAAGCCTCCCAAGCTAGATAGTAATCGTGTGATCTTTTGGACAGTTCCAAAGACCCTGTGTCTATACAGGGCCAGGAATGTGACTCAGATCCCTCTCTTCGGATCAGTAAACAGAATCCTACAGTTTCAGTTCCTGAGTTTACAGCATCTGAATATGAGGGAGGGTCTATCCCCATGTCCACTAACCCTTCAAGCCCGATACTGACTAGCTAGCTAATAATAGGACCCTGCCCCTAATGAGGAGAACTTGAGGTAGGATGTAGTAAGGCATACATCCTAGGAACCATAGTAAGTTCTCCTTGCTGGCCTGGAATCTTGACTCCAGCCCGACGTGCATTTTCCTTGTCTTTTTTATTTTATTGGGAATGTTAATATTTGAGCATAAGACAAATTGGTCATATTCCCATTAGGTTATCTCTCCTCTCATGCCCCCTCTCCCCTGACCACCACCCACAGAGGGCCCTTCCTCAGTAGGGTTATCAGTATTCATTTTGGGGTCATGAATGCACCTGTGAGGAGTCTATACCTCCGAGGACACTTTCCAACCCTGTGGCTCTAACATTTGTTTCTACTCCCTCTTCTATAATGTTCCCTGAGCCTCAGTGGGTGTACGATAAGCCTCCTTTCGTGTTGAGGCCTCAGCAGCCTCTGATTTTCTGCTTTGATGAGTTTTGAGTCTCCTCATTGTCCACCACCATCTCCCTGGAGGAGGTTGTCAGGATAGCAGTGAGAGCAGCACCCAGAGGTGATCCAACACTTCCTCTGTCACATCTCCTGAGCCCTGACGGGTGTGATAGAGATGACTCCTCTGTTGCTAGGCACTTGGCTTCCTCTTCTTGTCGTTGTGATGGGTCTTGGCACTGGTCTTCAGCGCCCTCTGTAGAAAGCAGATTCCCTGTGCAAGAGTGGGAGCGGCATGGATGGAAGGACTTCCGCCTCCTTGACTCTGTCTATTTTGTAATGCCAGCCTTGAGGTCTCCCTCTTAGGGCACTATATATACTTTCAAGGTCGGAGGAGTCTGGGAAGCATTATGGTTCAGAGCCAGGGTTTAGGAATCCACAGGCCCAGCTTCAAATCTCTCCGCAGCTTCATGACCTTGGCAGTTCCCTGACCCTGCTGAGCCTGGCTCATCTCTAAACTAGGTGGTGTTTTATCATGTCTTGTAAGGATTGAATGAGATAACAGAAGTCAAGACCTTAGCCCCGGGCTTGGCATCTCATGCATGTACTGAATGAAGGCTGTTATGAAGGCTTAGTCCAAATTCCACTTCTCTGTAGAAATCTTGGGTGACTCAGAACCATCCCATAATAGTTCCCTTCCTCCAAAAGGAGGAATTCTGGTCCCATGCGCTCATTCCAGCTTGTATCACTCACCACTTTAAAGTGTCACCGTCCTCCACATGCTAGCCGTGTGTGTCTCCAGGCTTGTCATGTCTCCCCCACTGTTTCAAGTCACCAGAGGACAAAGATAGATCTCTAAGGAAGTTTCTAGACCTTACAGGATCTTGAGGG
>PVHP010039975.1:0-16071 GCA_004024765.1 Zapus hudsonius | reverse complement strand
CCCAATTCCCCCCCTCCCCATCCCTGATCAGTTGTATATCCTCCTCTGTGGGCTGTCTGTATTAGTCCTTGTGGCAAGGTATCCTGTGTATCTTAGTACTCATCCCAGTCTTCCTGGCCCAAGTGTGTTGTCACTGATGGGTGTCATGCCTCCGGACAGTCTCCCCCACCACGGCTCTCACAATCTTTCCGCCCCCTCTCCCGCTTAGTTCCCTGAGTCGTGGTGGGTGAGTAATAAGGCTGCTTTATTGTTGCGGGCTTAGAGGTCCTTGTGTCGAAAAATCCTTGGTTCCTGTCTCAATACATTTTTGACAATCTGGGAACCAAGTATGTCAGAGAGATACAGCCAAGGTTCTCTGCATGCTGTTAGCTAAGTGTTCAACTAGTGAAGACATCCCAGACCTTCATGGTAAACGGACATACTGATCTTGCTTTTCTGCATTTCAATGCCATATTTCTTTCTTAACACTATGATAACAATGTCCTCCATATATGTAGTTTGCTCCTGCAACGATATTATCTCTAGAATATATCCTCCACATTTTCAGTGATGAGTATGCAATTTGTTTACATTTAATACACTCTATCAAATCCAGTGATGCTAATTATATATAAACCGCCTTCTGTATAACAGGTCTTCTTCACAGACAGTCAATGTGCAAGTTAATTTAGAATTCCAGGGTGGCAGACACCAAGAGCAATTTTCTTAATACCTGTCATTTGGCTCTGATGAAATCTCAGCAAATATTGTGAATGTCATTACTTTGTGAGACAAATTAGTGATGTTATAGCTAAGCTATTGTTTCAGTCATAGCTTAATCTCAATTGTGACATCATCTACACTTATCAACTTGTTTCTGTGGGTGACTTGGCTACAGCTGGTCATCCATTGACCTATGCAGTTGTTTGTAGTGTTAGATGGATATCTTCATCCTGGAGGCTGTAAAGAGTGAATGCTTGTTTTCAGGTCAGGGAATAAGAGTAGATCTCTTAAATTTTCTATTCAAGGGCTGGAGAGATGGCTCAGTGGTTAAGGCACTTGCCTCCAGTGCCTAAGGCTCCGGGTTCAATTCCCCAGGACCCACGTAAGCCAGACCCACAAGGTGGTGGCCCTGGTGCATTCTCTTTTTCTCTTTCTCTCTCTGTATCTCTCTGCTTGAAAATGAATAAATAAAACATTTAAAAAAATTTTCTATTCAATACAACCTATTATGGTAGTTTTTATTTCTTATAAAATATTGCTAATATTTCCAGAAATCTTCCTCTTATTCTACCTTATAAATGTTTAAAAAATGTCCAGGTCTTTGGAATTTTAAGCAGCTTCATTTTCTATAATTTTAGCCATTATATAATAAACAACAATCATTGCCTGAGACAGAATGTACCTAGAGACCTGAAGTCCATTTGTGAAGAACACTACCTAAAAAAATAGAGGCCTTTCACAATCACAAACTAAAGGTCACAGAATTCCTCAATGTTCTAACAATTACCACGGATCCTTGAAGGAAAGCATCTCATGGTTCACTTAGCAAATGTAATGTGGGGTTTCTTTTATACACTGATAATGTCTTTTTTTTATTTCATACAAGGTCATTTTAGCAAGGCTAATCAGTGCTATATTATAGTATATATTGGAATTTACTGTTGTGGAAAAGTAGAGTTTTTCAACTAATTGAAGATATTGTTTTAAAATGTAGTGGCTATAATTAACTGAACAAAAACCAAAACCAGCATATTTTGGAGGATTTGACTCCCCACTCATTGGTTTAGTGTCCTCTCTCACTAGTTGATTCTGTTGAATGAATTCCATGCTAACTATTTTTTCTTTTTTTTTTCCAGGTTAGTGTCTCACTCTAACTTAGGCTGACCTGGATGGAATTCACAATGTGGTCTCAGACTGGCCTCAAAATCACAGTGATCCTCCTACCTTTCCCTCCTGAGTGTTGGAATTAAAGGAGTGCGCCACCTCACCCAGCCAATTATGGCTCTTAATATAGACATGTCTCTTCACTCAACTTCCTTTCCCTCGAACACCTGCAGACTATGACAGAGCCTGGCACATTTATTATATGGCTACTCATTTCATCTCTTAACATTCTTTCAATTTCTAATATATTAATGATCACAAAAGTCGTTTTTTTATATGCTTTATCCACAACAATCTTACTTCCAGTCAGTGGAGAGGATATTGTCTATTTGAGAGTGAATTACTTCAATAATGTGGTTCATTTTGGTTTGACATCAAATTCCCAATTCCAAAACATAAAAAATATGTGTATGTTTCTAATGGTGTTATTCCTACTAATTATATCTTTAATTATTTTTACATTTGTTACATGAGAAAACTATACAAACACATTGAATTGAATTTCCTTGTCCATTAATACTATTTTGTATTACACTATACTTCATTACTTTTATTTATAAAACTATCTTTCTGCAAAGGGGAAAAACATAGTATATATTAGTGACCATTTAATGAGTGTATCAAATGTTATGTTACAGTTCTTAGTATTTTTATAATTTGAATCTGGAATGTCCACAGAAAACTCATAAATATTCCAAAATCTTACTTTAGGTGGAGGAGACTAGTTCCAGGAAACAGTTCACTGATGACGTGACATTGAATATCTCCCCAATCCCCCCCCCTCTCTCACACGCACACACATACACACACACACACACACACACACACACACACACACACACATTAGATGGCAGATTTTCTCAACAAGGCCTTCATTCATGCTCATCTTCTCACCAAGGAGCTAAGTGACCATGTACTGAAACCTCTGAAACCGTTAATGTAAATAAGCCTCTCCTCCTTTAACATGGTGACCTCGGGCTTTCCATTACACTCACTTAATTATCCACCCCAACTATCTGTCAGTTTATAAAACCAAAGCTACCTTAACCCTTTTCACATTCAAACCTCTGACCTCCCTATACTTTAATACTAGTCATATCAAAGCCCACCTTTCTCAACTTAGATAATTTGGGTTCATTTTCAGTTTGTTTTTACATTTAAAACATGGAAAATGTTTAAAAACAAACAATAAATCATTTTATTACCCATTAGCTATGCTGTATTGTTCACAAGGTTGCTTCTATTTTTTTTATTTTCCAAGAAAATCTTTATCTCATTAATCTCTATTAAAATATAATGGCAGTCTCCATTTGCATATTTTTTTGTTTTTCTTTACAATGAAGATGACTAGAAGCTATCGTATGATCTTCAGTATTCAGTTCTTCTTGGTAAAACAGGTAGAGAAATTAAAAAGTTCAAACTTAGCCAGGCTTGGTATTGCATGCCTTTGATCCCAGGATTTGGGAGGCAAAGGTATGTAGATTACCATGTGTTTTGGACCATCCTGAGACTATATAATGAATTCCAGGTCAGCCTAGCCAGGAAAGTGCAAAGTTCTGCTTTTTTATGTATAAAATGACAGTTATCTGTTTGCTGGGGGTTTCTAGAACTCATGAACATATAATCTTCTCATAAGTATCAGTATTTATTGAAGTGATTTTGCATAAATATCTTCATAATTTGTATCAGCTAAATTCAAGTAGTATTCAAGTTATTTCATGTTTTGTAGTCACTAATCTATCAATGGTGAGGTTCTGTTTCTTGAGTTTACAATGGGGACTTTTTTTTCTGATGATAAATGTAGAAGAAACTGGGAACTAAGGATTCACTATTATAGAAAAATAATATCTTAAAATTGATTTATTTGTTTTTTGCTATGAAAGATTTTTGTTCTAAATCTAAATCCATCTTAGGGATATTAGAAATATTACAGTACAAGACATTTAAACAAATTCTTAGCAAAAGTATGTTCAGGCATAGATATACTTATTCGTGGCTTTAATTTTTTAATTTTTAAAATTTATTATTTTTTTTCTTTTTTTTCATTTTTCATTGTCCATAATTAGATCGATTGATTGAGCAAATAATGAGTTGATATCCCCATTTCCCCAATTTCCCTTCTTCCTGTCCCCAATCAGGTGGATATCCTCCTGCTCTGTGGGCAGTCTGGATCAGTCCATGGGGTAGGGGGTTATGGATAGCCTAGGAGTCAACCTGTATCCACCCCCATTTTGTATGTTGTTACTCAGGGCATCAATGTCTCTGGGAAAAAATATTTTTTAAAAAAAATTTTAATTAAAAAATTATAAATTAAATTAAAATTTTAATCACAGTTAATCTTGATAATGATCAGAGTAAATAATTAATTTTTCTAAACCTAGGTTGTTTAATATCTTGATAAGAGACATGTGTGTTAATATCATTCTACTTATTCTCTGTCCCCCTTGGCTATCCACCACCCAATGAGAGCAGAAGTTATGTTCTGTGGGCAGAAACTGTAAATTATTCTGGGTTGTTTTCCTATGTCTCAGGACAACATTTTGGCCAGCAGCTTCTTACCTGAGAGACCTTCATATATTTTATGACGCAAGAGGCACCTGTGGAGGTATGTCACTGAGCAGTAGTTCACATGAACGTGGCTCAAAAAAATTCATTCCTGTTCATAGTCAATTCCCATAGTTCCTTCCCCTTGTGGAGTGCTGCTCTCACTGCCCTACTTGAGGATACACATGGAACATGGCTTATGCTTTCTTCTGTGACTCCACTCACTGTGTTTCTGTGTGGAACTTTCCAATTCTCATTTATGGTCCTTTCCCAGCAGTTGTTCCAACTCTGCAAGTCAGTACCCAGTGGATAAGTGATGGAGCCTTCCTATGGGTTGTAGGAGGCTTTCCATGGATTCTGGGAATTTGAATTTAGGTGTTCACATGAACAAGGCAAAGGACTTATACACTGAGCCATCTACCCATCCCAGCTCTTTTATACATGTATTTTCTGAGGTTTGGAAATTTCTTCTTTGAAGCATTTCTTTTCTATAAATTATTGTTTGAAGATATATAATTTAGGCTGCATTGTATTTAAGTTACTGTCTGCTCTTTTCATGATTTAAAAGGGACAAGTGTTTCTTGAGAAAATTGCTAGTCCTTGTAACAATACATTAGAAATTCAATATCTTTCCATAGTAACTTTAGATCAAAGTAGAAAAGTGGTCTCAGCATAATGAATTCATGTACCTAACAGATATGTCTTATCCTTGTATGCAGCATTTAACCATTACTATTAATATCATCTAATTTTTATTAAATTTGCTTATACTTATCAATCTACCTGTTTTTTCTGTACTACCACCTCCATCTTACTATGTTATTAATAGTAGAGTTAATAGCTGAATTAAGAGCTAGGCATCATAATTCAAAAGAGACATGCTTAGATATAAGAAACATTCTTGATTTGTGCAAACTAATTTAATTCATAGCCTAACAAGGACCCAAAATGGAACTCACCTGTTTCTTAAATTTAATGTAGTTTCATTGATCTACTGTATTATTTTCAAGGTGTGGAAGTCACATATTTTCTTGTTTTTATAATCTTTTTTTAGTTTATGATAATTTCTCTACATTAAAAAAACTCATGTTCTTCCTTTAATCATCAAACTTCAAAGCTATCTTTGTTGTTCATTAAACTAATTTTCCAATAAATGGTAACTTTCCCACATGTCATACATAGTTCCATTCTATTAATTCTACAATTGCCAAGATATGAACCCATGCAGATTGTATGACCTCATATAGTGTGAGATTTTCTAAAGCATAATTATTATGAATTACCATAATTATGCTTGATCAGTTTTATTACTTTGTATAAATTACAGACAGATCTCTGTCATAATCTCTGGAGCCTGGTTTTCTGGTAGGTTTTCTTTTTTTATTTTATCTACTATCAACAAGTGTTACTTAGGTACATTTTATCATGCAATTTGGATGTGCTTGTGGGGATTAACAGTGTTTGTGATAGAGGGGGCATACAAATCATATTGATTACACTTTTACCCTTTTTATAGAAATGTGGAATTTAGGTTTTGAAAAATCATTCCAGTTTGAGGAAAGAAGCATAAGATGTATAGAGGAGGAATTCTGAATGCAGACTAAATCTGAAATATGTCATAACAATTAAATCATTTAAAATTATTGTGGGACTATCGAAAATGATATAAACTAAATAAAAGAAAAATTATCAGTATTTTACCAGCATGAAATTAAGAAACATTGAGCTAGTGTACAGTCTTTTGTTATGAGATCTTTCTTATTAATTGTGAAGGTTACATCATAGTAATTGTGAACTTTATCACAATCTGTGTCACCCAAATACTGAGAAATTTTACCTGCCTAAACTCCTCATTCATTTTTATAATATGCCTCCCATGTAGTTTTATGCTGAACATTATTTTAAATAATGAAGTATTTATTTTTTAGAACTTCATAATAAAATTAAGTTTGCAGAGGAGAAATGATTGCTCAGAAAGTTTATAGGTTAAAATAGTATATGTTTCTAAGTTATCAATTGTGATATAATTATTGCACTTTATACCTAACTATTATTGCTCTTTTATACACTAGATAAGCTAAAATATTTTTTATTTACACAAGACACAGACAATAATAAAAGCAGGAAATCCAAATTTAAAGCTTTGTTGTAGGAATCTCCTACCTAACTGCAAAAACTATGTTGGGAGGCAAATATCAGCATTTTGACACTTTAGAGTTTGTCTATAGTGTTTTTTTCCCACCCCATCATGACATTTTAGGATGGGCTTAACATCAGGAAATAGATCAGTTGATTGGGTCATGGCAGGTCTTGGCAATTCCTGTTTTACAGTAAGAGAAATCACTGTGATTTTCTTAACCTAAGTGGATATTGACTTCTCCCCTGGTGAGACCAAGATTTATTAGCTCCAATGATAGTGGCAAGACTGGCCAACAGCTAGTGACACCAGGAATATCTCAGCAGTATTCTGACCACTATTTAACCAGAAGAAAGATTTTCAAGCCCAGCACAGCCGACCCTAAATCAAGGAGATAGGCTCTTATAGAGACAAAAGCCACTAAAATGTGTCTTTCCATTTTTTGGGTGTGTGATCCTCCTCTCTTATCTCCCTATTTTAAAGATGGAAAGCAAATAATTGTGGAATGAGAGCCAAAAGTATCTACAGCAATATGTGAGTTTTAATTCTTTAGTAAAAGTAGTAATCAATAACCACTCAAAGTGGCCTTGCTTAAATCTGATACAAGCTTAATAATGCTAAGCTCTTATTTTGAAAATGCAAGGTTATGTATGCATCTTTTAGAATGTTCAGTTTCCATTATATAACAGACCATTTGATAAAAATAATTACCATAATCAAGGATAGTAAAACAGAAGCAATTTTTCAAAAACACACCAAAATTGTTGTTACTTTACCTATGTGCTGTTCCAAACTGTTAACGAAGTTAGAATAAAATGTTTAAACATCTTATTCTGGTTTTACCCTTGGTCCATCATCCTGTGGACACAAAGTTTACAAAATTTAGACTAAAAATCAGCTCTGGTGGATCTAGACTGAGCAACCCCTTGACAACTTTAACTCTGTGTTGGCATTGATGGAAATATGACAGTCCCAGTGCTGCAGGAAGTCAGGAAGACTGACTGATAGGTACCAGGTAATAAGGAAGAAACTAAATGGCAAAATATATGAAATAAACAAGTACTAAGGAAGGGCTGTGGAGAAGAGATGGATCTGTATCGGTGGCATGTGAGGTTGGCTATTGAAGTTTCCACATTTGTTGCACAGACACTTTGCCCAAATCCAACAAAAAGCTAATGTGCGCCTGTTAAAGGTTTTTACAGTTCTAATGAAGGTATCAGGATTCCCCTCAGTTGACTTTAAAATTGAATGATTAATGGCTTTGAGGCATTTTCCTTTAGTCTTAAATATAGTGTGCTATTTTCCAAAGAAGGAATCAATACACATGCAATGCTAGGTATGAAGGTGGAGGGGTCCATGGACAACCCATAGGAATGTAAGGTATTATATCCAAGGTTTGGTAGAGAGAGCTGGTGCTCAGGCACCTTGCTATTTTTTAGTCTAGGACCCTAGCCATAAAGTGGTGTCACCTACAGTTCAGTCTTCCCACCTCAAATTAACCCTCACAGGTATGTTGAGAGGCTAACCTAGCTAGATAATCCCCCCAGAAAAAGGACAGAGGCTAATTTCCTAGATGAGTCTGGAGCCTATCAAGTTAAGCATCAATATAAAGCATCATGGGGGTTAACATGATGAAAATACATTTTGGAAATGTGTGAAATTGTGGAAAATAAAATTATAGTTAAAGAAAAAAATTGTCATTAAGCAGAATGAATTTGAAAGGGGTCCCTGGTCTCCATTTAGGATTGGCGTGTCATTTCATCTTTCTGAGTCTTTGATTAAATGATCTAGGCATGCTGTACCAGACCTCTGGCATGCACAAGTGTAAACTGATTGATAGGTTTCTTATTAACCTACTAATTTTCTATGAATGTGTGTTTTAAGAATAGAAGTCAAATACAGTCAGAGGTTTTAAACTAAAAGATTAGGTTAACAGTTATAAAGAGCTTCATATCACACTAATTGAAAATAATGAATACAATAATGCGGTTAGAGAAACAATGGAAAATATCAGTCAGATAAGCAAAACAGAAGAGAGTAGTAAGCAGTAGACATGGATAGAGAATAGGAGCAAGGGAGCTCTTTTAATAAGTAGCCAGGTCAGCCAGTGCAAAAAGCCCAAGGAAAGCCTTGATGCCACTTTGCCTGCAGGACTAGAACCCATGCCTAACCCATTGTCATCCAGGATGGATGTAATACCCCCTCATCAGTGATTTCTGATTTTCCCTCAGCTCAGTACACCTGTGAGTTGGCCCCTCCTCAGTCAACCTCTTGAGTCTACCAATCAGGTCTCTCCCTTACACACCTGAGTCTGATGATGAGGTTCATCCTAATTTTAATTCCATGAGTTTGGGGTTTTCTACATTTTTAATAGATCTCATTACTTTCTGAACTTCAAATATCTCACATGAACATATTAACTGTAAGCCATGTAATATTAAATACAAATGGACACAGAGACAAAAAGTAGTATAATTTAATAACTAAAAATATCAATAATGGAGATAGAGGAATTTTAGTATACACTGAATATCTCATTCACTAATATATCATATACACTATCAGTTCAATATGTGGTCTTTTGCACAGCTACAATCCTTACCAAGCATAATGTAGTGGTTTAAATGTATGACCTACAGACTGAAGCTTAAATCTTGAGTCTCCAGTGGGCAGAGCCTTACTGAGGAAGACTTATGGCACTGGGGGTGGATCTAGTAGTCCAGCCCTAAGGTGTATTTGGGGACAGATCTTGAATCCTGCCTAAGGTCTGCAGAAAGCTGGCTGTTTATGTTTTGTGGTGATGTTTGGTGATGTCTCTCTGCTGTGATCTATGGACATGAGCCAGCTTATTCTGCCATGATGGAGCTTATCCTGGACTTTGTAAACCTGAAATAAACCCTTTCCTTCCATAAGCTGCTATTGGTATGGTGTTCATCCTATCAATGACGCACTTATTGAAACACATAACATGGCAATTTTTTTCTGTAAAAGATCACATAGCAGTATTTTAAGCTTTACAAGGTCACAGAATTTCTCATGCAAAGGTATTATTATGCTATACTTTTTAACGCCTCTGGGAAAAGCACATAAATATTTCCCAGAAATGCATATATTAACACTGAAATGCAAGTCACAAATGCTTCTCACTGCATGAATCCCTATTCTCTTTTACATTTTTAATCAATGTAAAATATGGAGAAACAGCATAGAGTGAATAAAAGACTAAAATATTTAGTATTCAGATTTTGCCCTGGGTTCTAGGCTGAAATTCCTAAACTAATATTGTTCACTTGAACTCAAAGAACTAAAAAAAATATGAGGAAAACAAACAATTTTTGCTTTTCAATACAAAATATGCCTTCTTGGCATGAGTAAGAAAATTCAGATAGGAAAAAAATCACACAATATACATACACATGCATCACGACACAGTCTTCATTTAGTATCCTTCTGATATTCATTTAACTTTGCGACATTTCTTCAATAGTAGTTTAACTTTCTGTAACTCTCTTTCTATTAACTATGCAACATTAACTCCAAGAATTGCATAAAGGGCACATTTTTCTGCTAAGATTTCAGTCTGCAAATCACTAATAAAAGAAATAATCATTGACCAACTAATCAGCATGTGCAAAAAAGAAAAAAAAAGTGTGTCTTTCCAATAACTTGCCACGGCACATTTGTATTTCACAGACAAGCAATCATGTGGCATTTGACAAAAAATGATAATCAGAAGAGAAGACTAACCAATAGTTCTTAGTACAGTGATAAGATGACAAGTGATGGTGCTGAACGTGGCGATGCATTGGAGTAACTGAAAATGAGTGGTGTGCAGAATGGCTGACCGCCCTCCATCCAGAGCATCTGCCTTCCAGTCAGAGGCGGCAATGGCTTGACAAGCACAGACATTTCCCTGGAGAACAAGGTTTGCATGGTTCTTCACAGCAGGGCACGTTTGGAGATAAGCTATTCTACTGGTAGTATGAACAATTGAACATGGGTCTGAATTTAGCAACATACTAGTCTATTGATATATGTTTATCATAGCTCTCAATTTATGGACTCTATTGGAAATAAAGGCTATAGACCCCTGTGGGGCCTAAGTCTGGTCTCCCTGGCAAGGTCCACACACAGATGAATTAACCAAATGGAAGTGTATACATTAAACTGTATCTTTTAAAAAAGACTAAAACCTAAATTTCTACTAATCACATATTTGTGACTGTAAATGAATGCTTAACAATGCTGGTTTCTGATTTGTCATGTGCTAATACTTCACACGTGTTTGTACTAATCTTGTGTCTTATATGATTCCAATTTTATTCCTAAAAATAATGGCTTAGAAAGCCGGACGTGGAAGTGCACACCTTTAATCCCAGCACTCAGGAGGCAGAAGTAGGATTGCTGTGAATTTGGAGCCAACCTGGAACTATATACAGAGATGCAAGTCAGCCTGGACAATTAGTGAGACACTGCCTCCAATTATGTGTGTGTGTGTGTGTGTGTGTGTGTGTGTGTGTGTGTGTGTGTGATACAGAGAGGATAAGTAATGCTCTTAAGGTAATATTCGTAATCATGTTTTTCCTATATCAAAATTCAAAAACCTTGTGGTGGTCCTCCTAGCTCTGGCTCCTGAGTGCTGGGATTAAAGGCCACCAAAACTGGCTGATATTAGTTTCTTGATGAAGATGAACTATACTGAGTAAATAAGATAAATCAAATTGTTTGATTATGGTAAAATTATGGTATATAAAAATTCTTATAGACACCATGGCCTTGAACCATGAACTATCATTGGTTTCCTATATTGGCAAATGGTCATTTTTGTATACTTTAAAAAACACAAAATCTTGGCAGGTTTAAGCCTTTAATCCCAGTACTCAGGAGGCAGAGGTAGGAGGTTTGCAGTGAGTTCAAGGCCATCCTGAGACTACATAGTGAATTCCAGGTCAGCCTGGGCTAGAGTGAGACCCTACCTCTAAAAAAAATCTTACCTCCATAGAAAAACATAGGAATGTTATTGCACACATTGCATTGCATTTTGGAGACATTATATTCTTGTATGAAAATATCCATATGAAACCCAGAAGGAAACACAAAGACTGTATGAAGATAGAAAAGCCCTGATACAGAAGAGTTTTTGTGTGGAGTTCCCTCCTTGAATCTGTTCAGCATCTCTTACTCATGGGTTCATCACCCATCTGGCTCCTCTGATTACCAGCTATCACTTATTTTATCAAAGCTTGTTACTATGCACCCTTCAAGGCCATATCAGAAGTATTTAGTTTACTGAAGAAAATGTAAGAGAATAAGAATTCACTTCCCTGCTTTGGTAAATTTACATTTCAAGATTTGCCAGGTTAAATGTGAAACTGTATTTTTCCAACTTGGTCTTCCAATCGACTTATCAAGGGCCCATGTGTGATGTTGTTCAATTCAACGTGATCTTTCTCCACAGAGCACCAGTTAAAGGATAGGGTGGGTGAGGAAGGAGTCCAGGTAAACTGAGGGACCAAAGAATAGGGCAAGACATACTTCAGGTATAGCTCAGGAATCAAGCAGGACAGGAAATCATCTCCCCTCACTGCTGGTCCTGCCTAAGAACTGAGTGCCTGATTACCTTGAAGAGTGATTTTGTCACAGGCAGACAAGAAGGGAAATAAACCAGTTACCATGCCAGGTGAGAAACTGGCTCTTTGTAACCAGTCAGTGATCTCTCTACTCTGCCCCTCCGTCTGGTTAGGTAAAGGTCTCTCACCTTCTGGTACGGAGCACATACTCTTACTGAAAAAAAAAAAAACTCAAATTTTAATTTATCTAGTTTTTAAATGCATTCAAGCATAAGTACTTGACATTCTACCCTATAAATATGGACGTAGAGACAAAAAATTCTTAGTGCAACTGAATGGTTTTCATATTAAAGTTTTAAAATTAATTCTGCACTATAATTTTGATGTTTTGTTAATATTACATTAAACCATTTATTATAGTGACATACTAAATTACATTTAATATGGAATGTTATGTACAATTTATAACGACTACAGAAAAAACTTGTAAAACTTACACACTTATAAATTTTGTGCTTCTTTAATATGTTTTTATTTATTTATAAAGAGAGAGACATAGGGAAACAGAGTGAGAGACAGAGACAGAGAGAAAGACCAGGGCCTCTTGCTGCTATAAACAAACTCCTAAAGCATGTACCACTTTGTGCATCTGACTTTATGTGGGAACTGGAGAATCAAACCTGAGATGCCTGGCTTTCCAAGCAAGTGTCTTTGCAAGCAATAGCTCTGTGTTTGTTTTTAGTGTGATAGGTTCTTAGTATTAAAAAGATCTTTGTTCCTCATTATAAGAAGAGACTAACTGCTTCCACATATTTTCAAATAGTATGTAGTAATCTTAGTACTGGAAGCTAAAAAGTAAATTAAAATATTTTTGTATTTTGTAATTTTATCTTCCTTAACTTTCTATCTTGTTATATTCATTTGAATATATTTCTGAGCCTTAGGTATATACCTTTTGTATATTCACAGGTTGTTCATTACCCCTGGGAAGTTTAACCAACTCCTCACTAACCCAGATTTTTCAATTTAATTTCAATTTTATTAAAATAAATATTTTTTCCTTAGATACATCAGTGGGGTATTAGATTCCATTCATTTTCTTTGGGCAGTCTTCTTCAATTGAAAGTATACAACTTATAAAACATAATAACATGTATGTTTATAGAAGCAGAGAACTTCACATCCTCTTTTGTATTTTAATTTTTAATTGAGTTTTTTTGAGAATGCAAATAATTTATTCAAAATGTAATGAAAATTATAATATTTAAAAATGTATATGTTTGATTAACTTGGAATTCTGGCTAAATGCAGATATACAGTTTCACTTATAGTATAAAGTCATGTTAACTAAAAATCATCAAATTCTATCCTTCATTCAGCAATGAACACACTTTTATAACACTTTCTCTGTTAATATATTATCAGTTTTTCAGGTTTCTAAGATAATAATTTAAGATATTCCAGTAAGTAGCTGTTTAATTAAGTTTGCTTTGGAGGGAAAAATAAACCTATTCATTTTAATTCTAAATAAACAAACTGGGTCTTTAAAATAGACTACCTAAGATTAAATGTGTAGATGAGAGTTTCAGTTTATTTTAAATGTCTTTACTTCAAGATGAATTTTAATTATAAAAGCGAAGGTAATTTTACAATGTTTGCTTTTAAAAACTTGATATTCAAAGATGGTAAAAAATAAAATTTGCACCTGTGTTTGAATGAGAAATTCTTATTTATCAGAAATAATTATGTGACCTTGGACCTGCATCCATCTGTCTGAAACTCACCTGCAAATCTACAAAATAGAAAACTAAATAAAGTAATCTTCCTATGGCATACTATTAAGAAGCCAAACACTATGCAATTTTACATATCGTGCTTTAATTTGGAATTTATTATAGTTACCTAAATTACAGTGCAATTTAAACAGTAGGTGATTCATAAACATAAAATGTTAGAAACAGTTCAAAATTTGGTTCCTAAAACCCATATATCTTTCAAAAGCATGAATTCGATGTCTATAACTTCCTTCCCTTTAGTTGGTTCTCTTTAGACTGGCTATTTCCCTCATCAATTTTGGTTCTCCCAAGCATGTAATTCAATGACATGTATTTTGTTCTCTGTTACAGCTCTCAGTGAATGAATGGCCGTGAACTGATTGTGTACTTATGATCATTTGCTTCATGACAGATATGAAAGAATTGAAGAATGAAATCTGAAATATTACATTTTAACCATTCATTGTCTTGAATGTTGAAGCTTTAATTTGAAGCAATATTTGTTCTTACTTCCATCAGATCCATGTCACTAAGTGTGACACATAAGAGTTGCTTATGAAATGAATCACATGGCATGCAGTTAATTGTAAGTCAGTGTTACTATAAGGCATTTTATTTGGGACTTGACAGGTGTGAATGTAAGGTGACTTCAATGGCCCAGTTTATGAAATTAATGTCTCTTCTGAATGAAGGTCCTGGCAAATCACACTCTTCATGTAGGAATAGAAAACAATGGGTAATGGAGAGATAAGCAAATTCCATGTTAAAAATAAATAAATAAATAAATAAAATTAAGAACCAA
Organism: Zapus hudsonius; assembly: GCA_004024765.1. Classification (NCBI taxonomy): domain Eukaryota; kingdom Metazoa; phylum Chordata; class Mammalia; order Rodentia; family Dipodidae; genus Zapus; species Zapus hudsonius. Next base: position 1,377 of record PVHP010039975.1, on the reverse strand, counting down.
AAGAAGTTTGAGTTGAAAGTCACAGTGACTGAGCCTTTGAATCACTCCATTCCAAGCCCTGCTTGCTTTCAAGGTTTCCATGTAGAAATTTGATGTGATTGATGGGTTTATCTTTATAAGTGATTTGTTTTTGTTTGTTTGTTTGTTTGTTTGTTTTGTTTTCCCTAGCTGCTTTTTAGAATCCTTTCTTTGCTTTCAAAATTTAGGGTTTTACTAATGTGTCTTGGGGAAGTTCTCCTTTGGAATGGGGAGGGGAGGAATGACTTAAACATGAAGCTAAACCAAAATTGGTTCAAAATCATAAAATCCTCACGTACATAATGTAACCCATTGAGGAAGTAGTGGGCATCCTCTAGCAAGAGAGGCCATGAATAGAAGGTGAGAGAGTCTAAGCCCATGAAAAATTGACCAGTCCTGCAACTCCTGGTCCCAGTCACCTGCTCCTTCTCTTACTGAGTTGGTGACCAAAGTGACCCATGAGGACCCAAAAACAAGACAGGATTCTGTCAAAGCTCTTGAATGCCCACCCCAGGCCTGAGGTAGGATCCTGATGCTGAAGAAACCACAGACAGCCATCCATCAACATTGAGAGACCTTGTGAGGTCCAGAATGGTAACCAGCCCCCAGATGGTAGTTGGGGCAGTGTGGAAGGCAGTGCATAATCTGCCAGGGGAAACTGGTCAACAACCGTTGGAGTAAACAGAGACCATTGATATGAAACACAGTCTGCCACCATGATTAGGCTGAACAAAATTCCTACTGAGAGAGATCAGTGAATCAAGAAATGAACACTTGTGCAATGGAGGAGACAAAGCCTGGGAGAGGCAATCAAAAGCTTTTAATTTGGCCAAATAATCCACTCAGTGACTGGGAGTCCTTAACTGGAAATGGGAAATCAGGGCGAAATGCACTGGGAACCAAAATCTTGGGCCCCCAAAGAGAATTGCACTTTACAAATGATTTACAAAGAGGCCACTCAAAATAGAATCTAAACAATTCAGAAATGTGTATCTCAGTTAACCTATACTGATCTCACTCTCTGATGGAGATTCTGTTTGTATTTTCAGAAGGCAGTGAGAGAACTGTGGCTCCTCCAACACTACCAATGAACTGCAGGCTGATAGCTGACATCCTGGCAAGAGAAGAGCCACCCCAGACCTACTGTGGAGGATCCACATGGAACCCCTACAGGGAGTGGTGGGATAAACAAGAGACCTATAACCACAGCCAATTAGTCAACCCAGAATAAACCAGTGAGACAGACACCAATGATCTTCAACACAACCTAAAGCAGAAGTATAAAGACAGCCTAAGTCCTCAACAATAAAGCAGCCTTAATATTCATCCACCAAGACTCAGGGAACCGAGCAGAAGAGG
>PVHP010039974.1:0-16083 GCA_004024765.1 Zapus hudsonius | reverse complement strand
TTAAGTATCTCCTTTTCATTAGGTTACAAAAATAAATGAAATGGAGATGCTGTATTTCATCAATAATGCATGTAGATTCTGAGAAACAACGAGCAGGGGAAAATTAATCTAAAGGAGTCAGGGAGCTCTGTTACAAACAGGTAAACTCTCGCTAATTGGCAAGAGAATCAGTGAGGTGAGGATCGTTGGCCAGGGACATCCAAACAGCAGAGGAGGGCTCACCAACCTACTGCTTCCTCATCCGCATCTATTTAGGGGCGCAGAATCTTCCCTTTCAATACTGTCTACTTTTAGTTTAATTTTGTATGTTCTGGCCCTGACCATTGTGAACTTTAAGCTGTTTGTAAAAGCCCAGGTGATCTGGGCACATCTCTCTTCCTATCTACCTTTCCTAAAACTCCTTCTTTTTCAGTAGTGAAGATTTTTGACTCGCATCCTACTTTATCCAATTCTATCCCAGCTCCAAATAGGCCCTTCTTGTAACCCTTAAATTTTAATCAATAGATTTTCAAGTTCCTATGAAATCAGTATTTTTTTTGACTCCGGTAGCAGCATTACATGCAACATTTAATCAGCAAAAGGCCCATAGTGTAGTTAATTAGATTATTCTATTTTTGTTGTTGTTGTTGTATAAGAAGGCAAAACCCAGAAAGGAAGATGACTTGCCTAGAAGTCTCATATCATCTGAAGGCAACAGTGAGGACTTGAACTCAGAATCAGCCAACTTTGCTATAAGTGCTCTCTCCTTTTTTGCTAGGCCACACCCTCTAGTTAGAGATCCAAAAACAGTTGAATGAATGCCTTCATCTGTTCTTTACAATAAAACACCAGACAGTGTGGTTACTGCACATGGGCGAGCTCTCTGCGATCATGTGAGTTGCCCCTCAGGGTACAAGCGTTCACAGCGAAGTGGCCGTGTTGGCAGAGGATGGTCTAAGGGGACTTAGTGATCAGGGGGACCTGCTAAGCGGAGGCTGGGTTGGCCCTTTAGAAAGGAGTTTTGAGATCCTTGGTGAGTTGATGGTGATGACAGCTGAGTGAGTGACAGTTGGTGGAGCAATGGGAAGTGGGAAGAGCCTCAGGCAGTAGTTCTGAACTGGGATGGATTTGCAGGTTCCCTCCCCCAGAAACATTTGGCAATTCTAGAGAGATCCTTGGTTGTCACAACATGGATGGGGCGTGCTATTAATGCCCAGTGGTTAAAAATATTGGAATGCGGGTATGGAGAGAGGCAATGGCTCACTCAGTAATGTGCTTGCCCACAAGCATGAGGATCTGGGTTCAGATACCCAGTGCCCACATTAATCCAGGCGTGGTAGTGTGTGCCTATAATCCTAGTGCTGGGGGTCAGAGACAGGACGATTTCTCAGGTTTGCTAGCTGGTTAGTCAAGCCAAATCAGTGAGCTCCAGTTTATTTGAGTGACCTTGTCTCAAAAATAAGGTGGATAGCAATGAAGGGAGACATGTGACATTGACTTCTGATCTCTGCATGCCCACGCATGTACACACAAACATATGCACACACACAGGCTCATGCAATGCACCCCCCCATGTACACAATGAATATAATAATAGTAGCAAACACCCTATTGTGGGTAGGCCACCCTTCCACACCAGGGAATTATCCAACCCCAAGTAACAGTAATGCTGGGATTGAAAGTCCCGGGGAAGGTTAATCAATCATCTGGTGAGAGATACCTGCTCCATTTTATTGCTCTGGGGCCAACTCTGTACACTTCATTAATTTTTTAAAAAATATTTTATTTATTCATTTTTCAAGCAGAGAGATAGAGATAGAGATAGATAGATAGATAGATAGATAGATAGATAGATAGATAGATAGAGAGCACACCAGGGCCACCACCTTGTGGGTCTGGCTTACGTGGGTCCTGGAGCATTGAACCAGGGGCCTTAGGCACTGGAAGCAAGTGCCTTAACCACTGAGCCATCTCTCCAGCCCCACTTCATTCATTTTAAAGAATTGTATTTAAATTGCTTCAACACGAATGGAGCAATTTTCAGCTTGTTCATTCCTATGGGTTGATGGCTGATTACTGTTAATCTATAGGTCTAACATCAGTCATATACATTCATTCAATACTTTTTGATCCAAATGACCTTGAGGTAATTACTTGCATAAAATAAGTTCTCCAGTTTGTGTAGACCACATCCTCATCCTTTACACTGGTTTTAAACCAGAGGGTTTTAGAAATCCTCCCCCCACAGTCCCCTTTAGTTTATATCCAATCCCTTAAAAATCTGGGACGCCCTGATAGCTCCTGACAGAGACCTCTGAATGGAGAATCTCACTCTTTGTATGCTGCTTTTCAAAACACCACAATGAAATCATCCCCTCTCCCTCCCTCCCTCCGAGATGGAATCTCAGCTCAGCTCGCCAGTGGAGCATTAGCGGCTCATATATTCATCAGGCTTTTTTTTTTTCCTCTCTTTTTTTTGGAAGATAAGATTTTTTTTTCTGCGTCGAATATGAAAAGGCATTTTATTGCTATCTCTCCAACGTATTCTCCTGCGTATTTCCTTTACATGTTCATATCATTCACAGCGACAGTGGCTCTTCTGCCTTTTTTAAATAGTGTGGCTTTTAAGCGGTGCAGACCCTGGTGGAAATGATCAGGGAGAATTTTGTAGAGATACTGTTTCTACAACAGGCTTTCTTTTCCCTCCTCACCGATGGGAAGAGAGCAGTGTTTTGTCTTCTGGCCACCCTATCACACCGACAATCTTTACTGTTCTTCTTCATCAGAATCTGCTCTTGAAAGGCAAATGAGAAATAAAGTATTTTTTCCATTTCGGTTATGGATAGGCCATTCGGTGATAAGGAATATTGATTGTGATCTTGGCTAGAGATGGTAGCTGAGGAGCCGAGGTGAGCAGTTCTCTGCTGGGCTGCTCGCTTCACTCAGATGAACTGCTTTTTGCACACAGCCTCCTCCCTGGGGGCCTGGTGACCTCCTTTGCTGGAAATACTGTGCACTACCTCTTGGGCTTCCTCACCTGCCCATGAGGAGCTGCTACACCATAGTGGATGGAGAACAATGGCTCCCAGTTCATCAGAATGCCAACGATTCTACCAGTATTTACCAAGCATTAATTAATAAGCAGAGAAAACAGAATTGAAAACAACTCTTCCGTGGTCTGCTCCAATTCATGGTCATGGTCATCGTCATAGTTACATTTGAGGTCAGATGCCAGGAATATTTTAAAAGTCCAAGGTCAAGAGGAAGTATACTGGGCTGGTGAGATGGCTCAGCTGTTATGGCACTTGCCTCCAGTGCCTGAGGCTCCTAGTTCAATTCCCCAGTACCCACATAAGCCAGACCCACAAGGTGGTGGCCCTGCTGCTATCTCTATCTCTATCTTTCTCTCTCTCTGTATCTCTCTGCTTGAAAATGAAGAAATAAAATATTTTAAAAAAGAGGAAGTATACTGCATTTCATCTAAGGCCTTCTCACTTTTTGTTAACCCCATGTACTGTTACTAATGTGAAAGTGACACCGTGTGCCAGCTGGATATTGTATCATTGGCTGTGTGTGACACTTCTGTAAAAGTCATTACTCTCCACTCCGCTCCTTGTCACCTCCCCACAAAATTCGCTGTAATCCAGCAAGGCACTCCCTCTCCATGTACAGGCTCGTCTTTGCTTGCATTTTCTTTAACAATGTTTCACCTGTTCTAATATTTATCGACACCAATACACATGAGGCTTAATAGTGCTAAGCTTTCCAAAAGTAGAACTCTTGTTAGGTCTTATTTCACAGGTAACAGATTGTAATTTGGAAGGTTAGCACCTTGCCCAGAGACATCAGACTTGGTGGTTTGATTTCAGCTGACAAACTGGCTAATCTCTGCCACCATAGAGCACTGGATCAGTTATTCACTGGACGTCTTGCTCTTTGAAGGAACCTTTCATGACTCCATGGGGACCTAGAAGTAGCATGAAGACACACCTCTGTCCTCATGGATTATTGAAAATCCTCACCTTCACTATTCTAGTGACTTGGTAGTTCTTTTTTAAAAGCATATTTTTATTTATTTGCAAGCAGAGAGTGAGATAGAGAGAAGAGAGACAGACAGAAAGGGCTTCCAGCCACTGCAAATGAGCTCTAGGTGCATGTGCCACCTTGTGCAGCTGGCTTTATATGGGCACTGGGGAATGGAACCTGGGTCTTTAGGCTTTGAAGGCAAGTTCCTTAACCACCAAGCAATCCCTCCAGCTCAATAGTTCGTTTTATTATAAGCAAAATGAACAGAGCCCTGAATTTCTAAGGAAGAGACCAAGGAAACAGTAAATAGTCATGAAAACTGGGATCAAAATCAAATTCTCATAAAAATGTCAATTCTTCTAACAAAGTACACATAGCTAGATCAGGCATGATATCGTTTACTTGTAAATTCATACTTCTGTTTATGGAACACAGGGACATGCACTCCTTGCTTGCTTTCAGTTTCTCCATTCTCACCATGAGTGTCGAAGGGAGCCTTGTTTTCTACTTTCCAAGACGACTTTCCGTTGGTCCAGCATTTTCTTTCCAGACGCTGTGATTGGGCCCTGAATTAGTGCATGTTGCTTCTTGCATTTGTTTGGTTTCTTATGATGTTTGTGCAAAGTGACTGCTCGGATTTTATTGCTTGGTCCCTGGATAGACCTTCATTTTGTTTAGAGAAAATTGAAGACGTCTATTGCTAAAAACAAAAAAAGATGAATTGATAGTTAGATATATTAAATAAAAACATTATGCTTAGCTGAATATGGGAAGAGCAAAACATAAAAAGTACCATCATTATACATTCTGGTTCTCTTAAATTGACAGTGAACTGCCTGCTTTCTTTCATCTGTAGTCAACATTGGCTCACCAGAAGGTTGGTAGTTAAGAAACAAGCTGTTAAATATTAAAGCTGTATCCATGTAATTGAATGTTTTTGGTATGGCTGTGTTCTAAATATATGCTATTAAGAAACTGTTCTACAGAGATATTTAATTACTGACAGCTAATCATGTTACTGCTGCGTTTTTTTTTTTAACCAAGCAAAAATATGAAGTGCTGGAAAGAAAACAGTTTCATTTTAAATAGCAACATTTTATTAATCTCAGCAATAAAACCAAACTCAAATTTTCCAAATGAAATCATCTCACTTTCAAAGATAGCTCTCCTCAGCTCGGTAATTCTTGGGTAATGCCGAGATATATGACTGTTCTTAGGAGACTTCGAATACACTCACAAATAATGCACACAATAAAAGTTAATTTTACCCATTCATTCCATCAAAACAAAAATTGAATTATGAAGTACAAGGAGAATTTCACAGTCAACCATGAAACATTTTCGATGTTAATGACTATCACGTTTTTAACATTATATGCAATGTGGGAAGATGTTAAGCCCATAATCATATGGTGATAATATCTTTCACTGTATTATGCTTTCGCACATTCACAAACATTACCTTATTTTATCATAACAATAGTTCTATGAGCTAGATGGAAAAGATATTGTTATAGTCCTTTTACATATGGAGAAACTGAAGCCATGGAAATTTATGACTTGGTTTAGTTTTTATGGTAAATTAAGTGGCATGACAACAATTAGGATCCCATACCCTTAATTTCAATTCCTGACAATTAGAAATTACATTAAATGCTATTGGTTTTCTTTGACAATATTTTCTGAAGCTCAATCATATGGTATATAAAGTTTTTCAAGGTAGGGTTTCTCTTTAACCCAGGCTGACCTAGAATTCACTATGTAGTCTCAGGGTCAAACTAAAAGGCTAATAGCTAAAATGATATGGTAAAAAAAATGACTAGTTAGTAATAAATGTTAACTCTCAGTCCAAGAATACTAAGTGCTCTAACTATGCAAATAGTAGCTTAAAAAAAACAAAACCTCCACACAATACAAGAAGATGATAAGATGGTCAGGAGGCATATGCTTATATCACAGCACTTGGGAAGCTGAGGAAGGAATTTTAAGTTCATTGCAGGACAACACAGTGAAACCCTGTCTTAAAACCAAACCAGACCACACCCATCCACCAAGAGCTACAAGACTACCAAGCTGCCACCTTTGCTTAAGGTGAGGCTTTAGAGACTTCTCTTCCCTTCATTTGATTTCTTCTTTATGAAAGGGAAGTGCATATTTCCTCTCTGATCCCTGTGAACACACTTAGGAGAGGCAGGTAGGAAGTACAAGTATTACACCCTGAGCATGAAGATAATTTTCTGGTACATACTGACAAGATGACCTGTTCCATATTCTTAATGAGGTAGTCATCAAATTTGAGGTTTGATCATTGCTTAACATATTGGATGTATCACCATCTTATTCCAGTCATCAAGATATTTGAAGTAAATGTCTAAAGTAAATTATAATGTGACCATGGCCATGAATTAAACTACCACACTAGCCACTAATCTCATAGGTAACTGACAGCCCAGGTAAATAATTCGACATCCAATTGCCAATAGAGTTAAATCTGAATTCGCTTTCAGAGTAGTTAGTTCAACCACCCTAAGGAAATTATGATTTAATCATTCTAATTATGTAGAACAGGGGTAAGCGAACATTGTTTATAAAGGTGCAGATAAGTGAATACTTCAAGCTTGGAGTGTATCTCGACTGTACCGACCATGATAACACCAGAGCAACCTCAGCCAAATAGACAAATGGATACAGTAATGTTCTAAGAAAACTTTACACACAATGGGCAGCTGTCAGTTATAGTTGGCTGACAACTAATACAGACAGGTTCGACTTTGTGGTTCTGTGATTATCTATGTTCTGTGCCTATATCTTCCACACTCTAGGTATTTAAGATAAGAAATGAATGAATGAGTGAATGAAATAGACATTAAAACTAAAGGGAGAATGTTCACCTGCTTCGGGTAGGTGAAGGGAGTGGGAATGAAGGAAAGAACAGATCCAGCTATGGCATTTTAGCCTTGTTACTTTTTTGCCATGTTTTACCATTTTTAATAAATTATATTAGAGTCCTTTATCCTATTGCTAATGAGCATTTTATAAGAGTAGCCCCTTTGCCCTCCTAAGGTTTGCTGAAGAAAAACTCCCTTAGGTTCATCTCAAGTTAGTAGGTCTTTAAACAGAAATTCAATCCAATCCTGGAAAACCATTGAGATTCGGATCCCTATTCCCACCCAAGTCTATGCTGTGAGAGAGGATATCATATTGCAGAATTTGTAATAAGATTCAGTCATTCTGATAAATATAAATTATTTATCACATACTCCCTATTTTACGGGCTTGATGGTATTTAGAATTGTATTACCCAGCATCATCTGGCTCCCGTTTTTCACTTCTCACAGTATTGGGACCCTCTGTTAAAGGGACAAATCAGCTAATGTGACATTGGAGTGACAGGCTTTCAAACAGATGGATGAAGTGATTGCATAATTTACTCCCAGCCACTCCATGCATTGAAGCGTTTATGAATGAGAGCGTCACGGTGGCCATTTTTACCCTTCAAGAATGTAACCAAGCTGATATTAATCTCTGGTTACTTATTGGTGTGACTGGCCAACGAGAATTCAGCACCCTTCCCCTAAAGGGCACTTTCGGATGAGCTATTGTGGCTGTTGGTTTTCTCTAACAGCCTTGGCACGTTCAGATCTGAAAGTGTCTAGGAAGAGGTACTCTGGCAGATAGCTGAGCATCTAATTCCAGCGAGAGAAATGTGAGTTCCCTAGGAAACTGAAGATCAATGTGGAGAGACCTGCCAAAGTTATTAGTGCAAACACCCCTCTCGTTTGACCTCCAAAGTCCAGAAAGTTTATTCTTGGAGGTGATCAGAATTAAGCAGAAACTGGGCATAAAAGCAAAAAGAAACTGAGAGATTATCTGATTACGTCAAGCTCTTGAAGCTAGAGACATGATGTCAAAGATGCCTACGTCCAGGAAAGCTGAAGCTGATTTTGAAAACTACAAATGCAAGCTGAAGCAGTCCTGTCATCGGGACTTGCTAGGAGCTCACGTTTCTCTTAAAGCAAGAACCAGGGTTCGAGGCCACTGAAACCAAGATGGAAAACGAGCTGCAAGAATCAGGCAGACCGTCGAATGCGTAATCAGGTAGCCAGTGTGGTCCCATGTCTGCCCGGGGAGAACCAGCCATACATTAATTAGAAAGGAGGTTCTGGCTGAAAGACAAGAAAAATGAGGTAATCAATATGTCAAAGGGTACTTGTTTGAATTGATGGATGTAACATCTGGTAAGTGGTGACCCTGGAAAGTGATCAATATTGATGGAGTTAGATGGTCATTTGGGGGCATTTAAAAAGTGGATGGGGCAGAAGGTTCTGCCCTCTGAAGAATTGACTACAGCGACTGGAGAAGCCAGTGGAATCTTCATGAGGAGTAAATTTCACTGATAAGCAGTTTCAGGATTTATTTAGGCTGAAATCCATCCATTCCAAAAGCCCTCTTGGCACAATTATGTTTCCTTTTCTCTTGTCACGTAAGAAAAATGACTTTATGCTGTGTCCTATGGCAGGAGGCAAAAACATTTTGTAATGATCTCTTTCTATAACATCATAAGCTCCATGAAGGTGGACATTTCCCCCTACTATACTTCCAATAACTAAAATTTTTATTGGGACTTAGCCACTGCTTGTCAAATATTTGCTGAATATCTACATTCTTTTCCTTTTCTTTCTGCTTATTCTTCTGCTTTAACTTAGGGCCACCAACCTGAGCTAGCTAGGAGAAAACACCAAGAATAAATGCGCTTTATCCACTCAACTCTACTCTCAGAGGAGAGGGTGGATTTTTGTAGCGTTGCCGACTCAATCATCATTTAGTCTCTGAAGATCACTTTCACCACAGGGAGCTCATTTCCATCCGGGACTGGCAGTGCATTTTTGAAGACCCTTAGCTATTCATTTTATTGTCTTTTCTTATATTGAACTTAATATACCTTCTTAGAACCTTCACATACCCACAGTCTTATCGAACACCAACAGGCTAAGTCTATAGACAATCTATGATTTGAAGAAAGATATTATTTTTCTCTCCAAACTAAGCACAGGAGTTTCTAGATTTCCTCATTATCGTTGTGATTCTATTTTCATTCATTGGTAATTTGCGGGTGTCCCTTCTTAAAATGTCATTGGATCTGTTAAAAACTACAAAAAAAACCAACAAAACAAAGCAAAACAACCCCCCAGTATTGAATATAGGATTGGTTCATTCCAACAACTGAGAAAAGAAGCACACAGAAAGCAAGGCACAAATAAGAACATGACATCAATGGTGTCTTCCTGCCTGTCACAGTAAAACTTGTATTGGTGACACACTTCTAAAACCACCCTGATGTTCCCTTGTCATTCATGCGTCCATCAATGCCAAGGGACATCATACATCTAAATGTCCCATGTTTAAAATTAAAGTTTAAAATCATACATGCTGCTAGACATTGCTTTCTCGGTTTTGGCAGGCTAAAGTGCTCCATCTCTTAGGACGGGTTAAACTTTGTATAAACTGTAAGTGATAATATCTAGCCACCTTCTCTATACTTAAAGCCAGATCTAAACTTAATAGTCTGTTACTCGGTGACAACAATATAATTTGTGGGGAATTACTATCTCAATCAGGCAAGAACACACGTGGGATCTGTGGAGTCTGAAGTTTATACAAATTGATATTTGTTGAAGAAAACCAATCAAAAGAAAAAGTGTGATATTAGGTATGTTTTTTCCTTTGGAAAAGCTCCCTGCAAGCAATCGGGGCTGGTAATTGGTTGTCACTAGCTTTGCACGTGCATCCAGGTCTTTGAGGATGCTAAGAGATAGGTGTGTATAACCTTCGCTTGGGTCGAGAAGTCTGAGATTTTGCAAGGTCGGATAGTTCTGGGGGAACTAGGACTTGTTTAAACCAAGGCCTGCCTCACTGGAAAGGTTGCTTTCATCCACTACCAAGTAATGATGATCTATGTCAAACACCATGTGTCCTGGGCAGTTGCTTTTAGTTGATTTGGAACACACACACACACACACACACACACACACACACACACACACACACACACACATATATATATATATATATATATATATATATATATATATATATATATCCATAAGGATGTGTGGATGGGTACATTCTGCTTCAGTTTACCCAAAGCTCAATGAAATATGAACTCAAAGATTTAAAGTCACATTTTATTTTTATAACATAGCAAGCAAAATTAACATACACCTTTGTTTTTTGTGTTACTTAACACAAAGATTAGATGAAAAGAATCTTGGTGAATCAGAGGGAAGTAGCAAGAAATGACACCCATTTTCTTGCATCACAACTATGCAGTCCTCACCATGAACCTATGGGACAACACAGACATCTCAGTTTATTCAATGGTGATGAAGTTGGGAGTCACAATCCAAGTATGGAGACGAAATCTAACCGACCACCACTTCAAAGAAAAGGCTGCCAAGTATTTTAATACCACAATGTGAACAAAGAACATGTTTGTAAAATAACACGCCAAACACAATATAGTGGTTTTCTGAAAAGGACTAGAAAGATGAATTGTATTTTTACCACTATAAAATATGATTTGTCCTACGTTGTCTAGCATCGCTGGAATTCTTTAATTGCAGTCTATTTAACGTGTTAGCTAGAAGGAGTTGGAAGAACCTATTAACACCGACTACAAAAATGTGACAGAATAGTAAGAGGAGAGACAATTCCAGCTTCTAATTGTGACATCATTCTGTGTTTAGGTTCAGTGCAGTTTTCAGGGAGCTTATTAAAGTCCTGCAAGGGACCATTTTTCAACCAGAGCTGATTGCATGGAGCCCTCTGAGAAGTGGTCTGTTAGCCTACATCTTTCCTGTCCTGTGGGACTATATGTCAACCTCTGACCTTACAAGGGTGGGGGCATTCAATGAGGATTAGAAAATCCCTCTCTCACTTCATCTACAGACAACTGTCTCTAGATTATTCTCAACAATAAAGGAAACCAAAGCTTGTGAGTGTGTGCACAGAATAATGAGGAAAGGTAGGTATATGCCTTACAATAAGTAACAATGAAAATGTGTACATTCACCCTGCTTGAGGGAATTTTATCTAGTTTTATTCATTGTATCTAGTTTTATCCTACTTCATACAGTAGTAGCACAGTGGATTTTTTGGTCCTGTTTGGCACACATTTTGGTTATATTATAGAGGTTACACAATAGAGACGTGTTTTTGCATACATTTCTCCTGTTTAAGTAATTCTTTTCAGAGGATACTTCAAAAGAAAAATTATCAATCTAGGGGCAGTAGGATAAAAATCTTAAATGAGTTATAATCTCTTCCAAAGTACTAATAAATGCAGCTCCATTATTGCGAAGAGATGCAGGTTTACAATCCCATTGCTTTCTCTCAGGTTTCTGAGGGATTGGGTTTCCTGGCTTTCTCTCCCACCGTATTGTGAGTGAAGTGGCTGAGTGATTTTTGTCCAGTTGTATTTCTGTGAATACCCATCAGGACCTTTTCCTGGGCCTGCGTATGTCTGATTTGCTGACCCAGACCACTGGAACCGAGACAGCTGGGTGACAGTAGAAATTGGCATGGTTTCCAGGCTCAGTTTCCAACCATATGGCCCTGTCCACACTTTGGCCCAGACCCCACCGGTGTGTGTAGGAATAGCCAGATCTGTAGCAGAGCCTACTCTGGGGAGGCAGCTCTTCTGAGATAATCAGATATGCTTCTTCCACGGCTCTGTGGATTTTACCTTGCGCCTCTCTCTATAGGACGAAAGCCTCTGATTATTGCCATGGTGATCAATTTGTCCCCCGGGAACTAGCCAGAGACCATCACACTGATTCTATGCAGGCCATTAGGTAATGCTGAGAATCTTGGAGAGAATTGCATTTTTGTATGAAAAGAATCCCCGTGGATGACCAGCTCTAGGTTTAATTGGGCAATATAGTTAATACTGACTGAGAGGGGACAAAGGGTCTGAGGGAAATAGTCAGAGAACTGAATGACTGATGGGTTAGTCATATTCCACGCCATTGTCCTTTTTCTTCTCTTTTTAGATATTTAGCTGGAAGTAGGTGAATCTTTTAGGGCCAAAAGCTATGGGTTATTTGCAAGTAATGGATTTGCAGATAACAAATAGTTGGAAAATTTTTAGATTACCTCATGCATTTAGGTCTCCATTGATGGGACACGGGAAAAGTAATTGTTGCTTCTTAGAAACCAATTACTAGACATCAGCCCAGCTGGAGGCCACATGCCCACGCCCTCCTTGCCCTGCTCTGGTGAACCAATCCTTCATGGAGTCCTTGGTGGAACTTTGGAACCTCAACCCTATCTTTATGGACACTGTCCAATCAGCCCGGTTATGACACCAGGATGACCTCTTTAGGTTCAAACAGAAGAGCCTTCTGTGAGTTCCAATGCCATCTTTAGACATTGGTTGTAGGGTGGATACTTATGCCATAAATAAGAGTCTGTGTTTTACAGGCTAATCTGATTTGTTAATTTCTCTCTCTTGGGTGCATGCAGTTCTAGGTGCTATACCTATTGGCCTTGAAGTAAAAGTGGCCAATGAACCTTCTCAGAGTAGTCATACACAAAATTAGAAGAGGGGATAAGATTAATAGGTTGGATAAAATTAAATATTTGATGGTCCAAGTTGGTATTTTTCTTGCCTGGTGTTGCTGTTTAGATTGTATAACTCGAGTGTGTTCTGAAATATCTGATCCCAACTATGCTATCTCCTAGGTTCCGGGCTCTCTTCCCCCATTGGGATTTCTTTGCTTGGAAAATAGGAGTGCCAGTGTAGAAGAGCCTCCTGTCCTGTGATAGTCTATCTCCCTGCCCTCTACTTCCAATGTAGATTTTCAGAATTGTCTAAATCCAGTTCCTTTCAAAATGTTCAGGGCTTTCTGCTATTTGTTACTGACTTCTTTAAGTCTGCTCCTGCTTTCTGCTCATCTTCAGCACATATACACATACACACACACATAATATATATGCAGGGTGCCATGAAACTAGCGAAGGTCCTGCCCAGAGCCCTCTTCCCTTGCTTCTATTTCTCCCGTCTCTAGAAATACTCCTGCATCCCACCCCTCCATGCCACATGCCTCAGAGATGAGAATAAAGACCTCCACTTACCATGAGTTAAATCCAGTCACTGTTTCTTGGTGCTACCTTGATTATAAACATCTTGTTAGTTTTGTTTGTTTTGTTTTGCAAAGATCTATTCTTTGAATGCTAAATGGCATACGGCAGACCATTTCTGTTATTTTCTCCTATTCTATCTTCCTATACTGGATGATCCGTATCGACTTAGCAAAACAACTGACCAACTGTGATGCACTTAATGTATAACACAATGTTTTAGATAAAAACAAGAAATCTGAAATTATTAAATTATTCTGAAAACCAAAGCAGCAATGACAAAAAACAAACAGAACCTAACCATTCACACGCAGCACTTACTAGATACTTCTGGAAGATGATAGTGATGGCTTATGACATTTGGTTAGCAAATTGCACCTGCTCAAGATGTGGTTGAGAAAGTATGTAATTTCATTTGATGTCATCAAAATTCTTTGAATTCTGGTCTCTATTATTATTGCTTATTCCATGCTATCCAGTCACTTCTCTCGGTTTAACTCTGGGATGTATTTTCTTTCTTATAAAGGGCAAATATTCTTGCACTTCCCCCTTCTTTTATTTCCTGGTTATTTTTTCCTTCCTATGAATAAATCCCTATTTCATATTCATTTTCCCATAGCTTCAGTACTTCCTGAAGAATGTTTTTGTCATAATTCAGCAGCTTCCTTCAATCACTTCTTTACATTCCGGTTGCCATAGCATTCCCTTTTGGTGCAAACACTGTAAGTAACAGAGAAAAACACACATTCTTGACTAATTAATCATTTGCTTGGTCTCCAAGTCAACTGGGTCCCCAGCAATAGTTAATCATGAAGCAGATGTCCATGCAAACAGGACCATGGTCACCAATAGGTCATCTCTTGTGTGGATGGTTACTTAACTTCTCAAATAAAGTTCAACCATTGGGTCTAGGTTAAACCACTATTGAGTCAAGGTCAAGAGAATAACCCTATAGGTAAAAAAAAAAAACCTTAATAATATAGTGTAAATTAGTTTACAGTGGCTTGAGACCTTAGCATTCTTCCATACTGTTTCCTTAGCATTCCCCCCCCCCATTTCTTTGCCAAAGAAGTCTATCAAATAAGGGTATTTCCAGATGACACTATAGTTTAACTTCTGAAATTTCATTAAAGTATTTAAGTCTGTTTTACATCTTATGAGACTCTCTACCATATGAAAATTTCATCACTTTTTAAAGCTAATTCCATTAATCTTCTAAGTCCCTCCTTGATCTTCATGGGAGATATGAGCTGATGTTATGAGTTCTTCTCTATGAAAAAATGTTTCAGTTATAAAGTCTTTGTTAACTCTAGTAAAATATGCTTCCATATTATAATATAAAAGTATTGCATTGTCTTTAAAAAACTATATTGGAAGCCTGGTGGGGTGGTGCATGCCTTTAATCCCAGCACTCGGGAGGCAGAGGTAGGAGGATCACCTTGAGTTCGAGGTCACCCTGAGACTACATAGTGAATTCCAGGTCAGCCTGGACTAGAGTGAGACCCTACCTCGAAAAACAAAAACAAACAAACAAAACAAAACAACAACAACAAAAACTCTATTGGAGACTAAGCCATATAGATAGGGACCAGTTAGGTAGTTTTGGAAAACAGGCAGTTAGCTAGGGCAAAAGGTTCACAAGAGGGAAATCTTTCTTATACCACATAAGTCATCCTGCCTGCCTCAGCATCAAAACCGGAATTCTTGCCCTATCAAATCTCTGTCTCTTAAGTGGGCACCCCACCCAGGTGTACAGGTAGCCCCCTTCTCTGAGCCCAGGCTAATTGGCTTTCATCACACCTTACACAGGTGTGTCAACCTGAGAGGGATTAGGAGAAAGACACCCTTCCCCACAGGTAGATAGGGTGTGGACTCTGATGGTGACCTCAAGTCATGTTGTCAAGAACACTCCCAGGCCAGGGTCTTGCCCAAGCGAAACCTTTGAAAGTCCTAGTTCATCGGCTCCTTCCCTCGTGGAGCTGTTGACCAAAGTGACCCATGAGGTTCCAAAAACAAGACAGAATTCTGTCAAAGGTCTTGAATGCCCACCCCAGGACTGAGGTAGGATCCTATGGCTGAAGAAACCACAGAAAGCCATCTATCAGCTTTGAGAGACCCTGCGAGGTCCAGAATGGTAACCAGCCCCCAGATGGTAGTCAGAGCAGTGCTGGAAGGCACTGCATAAGCTGCCTGGGGAAGCTGGTCAATGACAGTTGGAGAAAACAAAGAACACTGATATGAAATGCAGTCTGCCCCCATGAGTAGGCTGAACACACTTCCTACTGGGAGAGTACAGCGAACCAAGAAAGGAGCACTTGTGCACTGGAGGAGCCAAAGCCTGGGGGAGGCAATCAACAGCTTTTAATTTGGCCAAATAATCCACTCAGTGATGTGGCGCCCTTAACTGGAACTGGGGACTCAGGGTGAATTACACTGGGAACCAAACTCTTGGGCCCCCAAAGAGAGATACACTATAAGAGTGATTTACAAAGAGGCTACTAACAGTAGAATCTAGCTAATTCAGAAATATGTATCTCAGTTAACCTATACTGATCTCACTCTCCAATGGAGATTCTGTTTTTATTTTTCAGGAGGCATTGAGAGAGCTGTGGCTCTTCTAACCCTATCAACGAGTCGCAGGCCAATAGCTAACACCCTGGCAAGAGATGAGCCACTCCAGACCTAGCATGGAGGATCCATATGGAACCCTGCAGAGAATGAGTCCCATAACCACAGCCAGTCAGTCAATACAGGATAAACCAGACAGATTTTCAACACAACAATTTTCAACACAACCTAAAGCAGAAGTACAGAGACCCCTAAGACCTCAACAATAAAGCAGCCTTAATACTCACCCATCATGACTCAGGGAACTGAGTGGAAGAGGGGGCAGAAAGATTGTAAGAGCCATGGTGGGGGAGAACTCCCAGAGACATT
>PVHP010039973.1:0-16033 GCA_004024765.1 Zapus hudsonius | reverse complement strand
CACAAGTCTCTTGGAGATTCAATTCCGCCCCTCCAGCTCGGCTACTCACAGTCCGGGAAAACTTCATCCGGTGCTGGCAGCTCGCCTTGGCACCCATCCATAGTCCTGGAATTCACTGGGTCTCCATTGCAACCCACAGTTCATCCTCGTGGCTCCATCGGGCTCCATGCAGGCAACCTTGCACACCTGCTTCACACGCCGATGGCCATTTTTCAAAAACAAAACTGTGTTGTGAATCCAATGACCCTCTCTTTCTAATCAATCTCCATTCCACAGAACCAGGTGGGCTACCAACTTGTTAATCCAGGGGGGATCAAAGCATTCAGGCCCCTTACTTCAAAAGTCCACATTCTTCTTGTTGTTTCAATGCAGACCAGCTGGCCCAATCTCAGTGGTTGTCATCTCTCAAACAATTGCAGGTGAACGGGCAGCAGTTTCGACCCAAAGATCTTTCTTTCTGTGCCATCTTGGTTTTCATCTCTCAAACAATTGCAGGTGAACGGGCAGCAGTTTCGACCCAAAGTTCTTTCTTTCTGTGCCATCTTTCTGGATTCTTTCACTCATCTATTCATTTTATATCCATCCATGTTATTACTCATATAAAAAGTTTCCTACTTTATTGCCATGTTGAAGAATCCATTTTATAAAACTGACTCCATTTCATAAAACAGATGAAAGAACCTCTCCTGGCTCACTCTCCCTCCCCTTCTGTGGGAGGTCCCAAGTCATAAACTAAACAAACACTCCATAAAAGGTAAAATATGACCGTTCCTGGAATATAAAATGCAAATACCAGGCTCCAACTGGATAACCAATCAAAGTTGTACCCATCAGGACAAAAGAACCAATGGAAATATGAAACGTCCTGTGATCTGAGCTGTATTATAATTTTGTTGTTCTTGCCTATAAATACCTGAAGTTTTTGTTCCTCGGGGCTCTCTGGCATTCCTGGTCCGGGGAGCCCGTCTGCACAGCCGAAAGAAAAGAAAATCCTCTTGCTTTTGCTTCTGCTGGTGTGGTTATTTGAGTCCTGGGGTACGCTCTCCCGAGAAAGGCCTTGGGGGTCTTTTCAATATGTTGTTTTTAATATGATTGCATTAAAGTTTATTCATATAAATCTTTGAGAGTATTTATCACTTCCTAAATAAATCGAGAACCTTCAAATCTTTTACTTCAAGCTACATATTCCCTGGCTTCTGCTCTGTGACAAGCATTTATTTTTACTTTCCTGCTCACACTAAAAAATGTTATTATTATTTTTTTTCTTTATTGTCCATAATGAGTTAACATTGTTTAGTGGGCCAACCATGAGTTGTTATCCCCAATTCCCCGATGCCCCCCCGTCCCCATCCCCAGTCAGCTGGATATCCTCCTCCTTGGGCCGTCTGGATCAGTCTTTGTGGTAGGGGACCATGGATAGCCCAGTCTTCAGCCGGGTTCTCATGACCCAAGTGTGTTGTTACTGAGGGGTGCCAAGTCTTTGATATTCTCCCCCACCAAAAATGTTATTATTATTGGCTCAAATAGCCTCAATTGTTCCCTGCCTCCAGGACTTCCTTTAGTATTTCTTTTAATAGATAACTATCAATTCTCTGTTTACTGCTGGAAGTAAATTTTCTGATGTTCCTTTGTTGCGTTGCCCTTCATTCTGGAAAAGTGTTTTTGTTTCCATGTGGAGTTCTTAGGTGATAAATAGTTTTAAGTACTTTACAAATGTCGTCCTATTGCTTTCTCACTGTCATTGTTTGTTGGTCGAGAATTAATGGGGGGGGGTCCTCAGCATATTCAGAACAATTATTTTTATAAACTGCTAATTTAAAAATCTGAATCATTTACAGTTTTGCTTCTATTTTTTTATCTTGACTCTTGGCCTTATTTTCCTATTTTGTGTCATAAGTTAGGAGTCTTCCTGTGTGACTAGAATTGTGAAAACTCACTGAATGGCAAGATCATTCTATTTTCCTCCTAAAATGTTGTGGCCTTTCATGTGTAAGCAGATATGGGGATGGATAATAACCTCAACACCCTCAGAAATTAATCTTGATTGGGTCTGATACTGTTCCCCATTACCCTGGGGAGCTGTGATGGTTAGGCTCTGTTGTCTACTTGATCTTTTTAATTATCTTGGGTGGGTCTCTGAGGATGTTTACAGGAAGGCAGCCTCTCAGCAAGGGGCAGAATGTAAAGAAGCTCAAAGAAGCTGGAAGTAAACATCCTTTCCTGTGTGGGCCATGCAGGAAGGAAATTCCAGAGACTCAGGAAGCCATTAAGTCTGGAAAAGGGTTGTAAGACCCCACCCTAAGGCTGTATAAATGGGAAGAAATTCTCTCCTTGCCCTTCCTGCCTGTTTGCTGTTCTGTGTGTGGTGTTGGTGATGGGTTTCTCTCTCTGCTGGGACCTGTGAAAGAGGGCCAGCCTCTTTTGCTCTTATGGAACTTCCCCTCCATCTGTAGTTTCAATAAATACTTTCCTCCCCCAAATTGTGCCTGGTGTGAAGATTCATCCCAGCGGCCTGTGGCTGACTGCGACAGGAGCGATCCTACAACCAGTTTTAAGGTACTTTTCTTCTTATTAACATTACTATTAGCTTATGTACCTTGGAGGCTGAGCACGTGCCAAGCTATCCTAAGAGTTTTCCATGAGTGATCTCACCGAACACTTGGTATGCTGTGTGGAGTCTACGTCAGCGCCTCAGAACTTTATCCACTTGAGATTGACGTGAAATGACAGCAGCTGCTTTAAGCTTGACTTACATTTTCCCACTGAAACTCAGACAGTTGGCACAGAGTCTGCCATCCTTCAAGATGAGGTGGTAGGTACAGTGCAATTGTCACAGACACCGATGCTGGAGCTGGCTCACACTCTCTAAAACCAGTCATCCTCAGCCAAGTGGCTTTTCTCGTGAGTCTCCTGTCCTGTGGTGTTCCAGGAATGGGAGTGTGGACAGTGCCCAGTGGAGTATGCCATCAGTAACGAGGGCTAGAAAATCACAGGACTCTTCATGCACAAGTTACTCTCAGAAGGTTCCTCTCTGCCTTGCCTTGGTAAGCCCAACCCAAGACAATACCAACTCAGAATACTACCTGCAAACTGTATTGAAAATTTTGACTTAAGGCTAAGTATTTCTACCACTTCCTCCAGAGAGCACTGGGTATTTCAGCAAGAAAGATTCACTTGACAGAGCACCGATTCAAGGACTTTCAGATAAATCCCAAAGCAATTCAGGCTTTTCCAAATGTACCTGTGGTTATAGAAGCAGACATTGTTAATACGCAGTTGTGATAGTTAACACTGGTGACAAACCTCTTGGAATGTCCACGAAGGGATGGAAAGACTAGGTTAATTGAGGAGGGAAGACCCACCATCTCTGTAGTCAACACCATTCCATGGACTGAGGTCCCAGACTGAATAAAAAGGGGAGAAACTTGCAGAAGTGTCAGCATTGATGCTCTCTTCTTCCTGATTGTGGACACAGTGTGACCAGCTTCTTTCCACACCTCACACCATCTTTTTTCCTGCCATGATGAACTGTGCTCTCAAACTGTGAGCTAAATAAAACAAAGCCTTCTTCCCTTAAGTGGATTTTCATTAGGTATTTGGCCACAGCAATGAGAACAGTATCTGGTTTGCCATCTTCTTCCCCCTCCCCTTATTATCATTGTGAAGGGACACAAGATGGGGGATGGTTTCCAAGGGATACAAAGGCCCATGGCCAAACACAGAATTAAACAGAATGCTAGATTTAAATAATATAAAATAAAATATTCCCCCCCAAAAAAATGGACAGAAAGGATATGTTTGTTTCAGTGAGGTGATGGAAAGAAAAAGACAAGGAGAAAATTCTTTGCTATTTTGATATGTTTCATATACAAGCATCAGGTGAACAGGAAGTTATCCTGGAGGTGTTTTGGCTGTGGACATGCTCTGCTCATATCTTCCCAAAGGTGTTCACCTCCCTCACCAGAGAGAGAGGGAGGGAGGAAGAGAGAGAGGGAAGGGGGCAGATAGATTCTGCAAATATTGCTGTTGTGTCTTCTGGTTCTATCCAGGGTGGAGTTCCCAGTATATCTTCTTTGATTGGCTTTTTAAAATAGGGTGCATATAAAGGGCAAGCCTAAATAAATAAATAAATAAAGGGCAAGCCAAATTATGTTGCTCCGACCTCATGTTTTTCTCTATGTGCTGTGTTCTCATTGGGCAACCCAAACTACATGTCAGATTCTTACATCAGAAACCAAGAAAAACAAAACCAAAGAAACTGAAAAAAAAATAATGCTGAATGGTTTTCAGTATGCAAAAATTTCTCTAGAAATGGTCTTATTCAGGCTAGGCATGGTGGCACACGCCTTTAATCCCAGCACTTGGGAGGCAGAGGTAGGAGGATCACCATGAGTTCAAGAACACCCTGAGACTGCATAGTAAATTCCAGGTCAGCCTGGGATAGAGTGAGAGCCTAGCTCAAAAAATAAAAAAACCTAACAATAACAAAAAGAAAATGGTGTTATTCTTGTAAAGGGATTGTGTTTTGGAAATACAGGCATCAGAATATCTGCTTTGCTGATAAGAGAAAAAAAAAAACAATATTACATGTCACAAAATAAATTATGTCCCAGTAAGGAAGGGTTAAAATTGGAATTCTCTTCACCTTACTTCAGGAAATAAATTACTTGCAGTCTTGAACACAGTATAGATAATGCTTAAAGACAAATGCATTTTCTTTAAATATTAAAGATAAAAAAATAAAAATCTATGTGTTGTATTTTAGTTATAATTACATAACAAGAGCATTTATGAGCAAAGCTAGGGCAGGGTCTGAAAAATGGTTTCTGAGGAATTTTAATTCTACTTTGCTCTTTGGCCAAAGTGCTCTATGCATAAAAAAGAAATTGGCCCTTAATCTACTTCACAGAGACACATGTACTATGAATTTTATTGAAAAATAATTGATAATCAAAAAAAACCCACCCATTCTGAGGGCACAGGAAAATCAGCTCAGAAATTGAGGCAAGGTTTCAAACAAGATAAGATGGACCCTTGACTTACTGCACTTCCATAGGCTGTTGCTGTGACCAATGCATTGCATAGCAGACACACTTCAGGGTTTGAATTCGGATCTTTTGCTAGCAGAACAATCCTATGTGGAAATGGCAGCAGGAACAGGCCCACATGATATGGTGAGACAGCCACACTGCTGCCATGAACCACAGAGTGTAAGTTAGGGGTGATTCAATATATAGTCCACTCAACATAGGCTCACCTTAAATGACCTCAGTGTGCATGGCTTATGCAGATGCGGTGTACAGAAGTGAGGAAGCATCTGGAAGCAGTTACACCCTCCAAAGCCCCCAGGACCTCTGAGTCTCCTTTTGCCTAGCATCCACTGACTTCCCTAATTGTAAGTATTTTTTAAAATATTTTATTTATTCATTTTCAAGCAGAGAGAGACAGAGAGAAAATCAGGGCCACCACCTTGTGGGTCTGGCTTATGTGGGTCCTGGGGAAATGAACCCAGGGCCTTAGGCACTGGAGGCAAGTGCCTTAACTGCTGAGCCATCTCTCCAGCCCCATTCAATCTCTTTTCTAAGTTATTTCTTTTTCCATTAGTTGTGAATGTTTTGCTCTTCAAGAGATATTCATTTGACCAAGTTACGAGATGTATTGATGCATTTGATAATATTTCATGTCTATTTCTTTATCTTTTTAGGATCCCCATTCTCTTTCCTGACTCCTTAAAGCTGTATATTTGATCCCTTCCAAAAAATTAACCTTTTAGGTATTGATTTACCTCGTTGATTTTTAGCAAGGTGTAGCATTTGGATTTGTTAATTTTCTTGTATCCCCTCTTTATTGATTTGTGCTCTGCTAAGTTTTCTTTTTCCTCACATTCCTTGTCTTCCTTTTGCTCTTCTCCATTAAATTCTTAGGCTTTTTTTTTTCAGTCAGCCACCTGCCACTGGGATGAATCTCCAAACCAGGCACAGTTTATGGGAGGAAAGGATTTATGGAAGCTACAGATCCAGGGGAAGTTCCATAATGGTGAAAGAGGATGGCCTCCTTTCACAGGTTCAAGCAGAGAGAGAGAAAAACCCATCATCAACACAACACATAATAGCAAACAGGAAGGAGGCCTAAGGAAAAGAAATCTCCTTCCCTCTTGTATATAGCCTTATGTTACAGTCAGCTTTCTGGTTGCTGCACACAAAGAACCCAAACAAAAGTGGCTTGTAGAGGAATGGGTTTATTTGGCTTACGGACTCGAGGGGAGACTCCATTCTGGCAGGGAAAACGATGGCATGAGCAGAGGGGTGGACATCACCTCCGCCACAGCACTGCAAACAGCGGCAGGAAGGTGTGCCAAAGGGGGAGCTGGCTTATAACCCCCATAAGCCCGCCCCCAACAACACAGCTTCATCGAGGTTGTAAAACCCAAACTGCTATCAGCTGAGGATCGATCTATCGGAACACATTCATTTGTTTGTGGGGGACACCTGGATCAAACCATGACACCTTAGAGTGAGGTTTTGCAACCCTAATCTCAGACTTAATGGTTCCTAAGTCACTGGAATTTCCTTCCTGGGTTGCCCACACAGGAAAAGATGTTTACTTCTATCTCTCCTGAGCTTCCTTACATTCTGCCTGCTGCTGAGATTCTGATTTCCTGTAAACATCCTCAGAGACCCACCCAAGATCATTAAAAAGGTTAATTTACAACAAAATCTAACCATCACAGCTTTAAACTAAGATTTGTCTGATTTTCAAAACTTCTCATCTTTTCTCATATAAACATTTAAATCTTTAAGCTTCCTTGCAAGAATTGCTTAGCTGCATTCTACCAGCTGCATGTGATATATTTTCATTAGCAATAAATTTGAAACATCTTTACAAGTTTCTATATGCTCTTATCTTTGAACATGACAGTTTCAAGACTGTCACTTAATTTTCAAATGCTTGGAGTTTTATAGATATCTTACATCTCTTGATATCACACTGTAGTGACAGAATACACTCTATGGTTTCAATGATTTAAAGGTCAGCATCCTTCAGGTACTCATTGGGAATATTCTATAGTTATTTCTTAAAGTGTTTTGTAACTATAAAAGTCAAGTTGTTCCATAGTGTTTCTCATATTCCCTATCAAATTTACTAATTGTCTATTGCTATAAATATTCAACATTGATCCTCACATTTAAAAATGAATAAACTAGGGGCTGGGGATATTAGCTTAGTTGGTAGAGTACTTTTCTGGCATATGTGAGGCCTTGGATTTGATCCCTAATACTATAAAATATAATAAAAATGAGTAAATTATGTACTAGTCTCATATACCACAACTTACTACTAGTCATAACACCTACGAGAATAGAATGCTGCTACCCCCAAAAGCTCTTTCTTAATTACTAAATAAATATAAAATTCTGAAAAGATATGGCTTCACTTATGTTTTTCATATCATAGGGACAAGGGTAAACTCTCCTGACAAAATAACTTTTTGAATGTTTATAGATCAGATGTATATGTGATTCCAGATTCATGTGTTAAGACCCCAGGCTTCAATATATAGGTATTTTGAGAAAGAAATTAAAGATGGATGTCGTGAGGACGGGACTCTTATTTGATAGTGTAAGACCCCAGACCCAAAAGAAGACACTCACTATGATTTCCCATGCAACAGCAAAGGGTTTTATTTAAAAAAAAAAAAAAAAAACAAGCATGCTGGGGCTCAATGTGTGTCCTTGAGCAGAACAGAGGCAAAGAAGCCCAGAATAGATTTTGAACAAGGCTTTTAAACAAGTTTTATCAGGAAGTTACAGGCAAGCATTTATTTGCACATTTTTTGGTAATCAGTCAGGATATTCTTAGCTTTTACCATGGATGCAAGATTACGGGAACCACAAGGTTATAGGAACTGGGGTCTGGGTTTATGGGAAAGGCTGAGGGGAGGAAGCTTAAGCTAACATTTTTTTGTCTTTTTTTTTCTTTATTGTTCATAATGAGTTACATTGTTTAGTGGGTCAACCATGAGTTGTTATCCCTAATTCCTCATTGCCCCCCTGAGATCCTGGCATGAGATGAGCCACCACAGTCATACGGGGGAGGATCCATATGGAACCCCACAGAGAATGATTGGATGAACAAGTGACCCACAGCCATAGCCATCCAATCAACAAAAGATAAGCCAGTGTGACAGAAACCAACGAATCTCGACCCAAAAACCCCTAAGCTCACAACACCATAGCAGCCTCAATACTCACCCACCACGACTCAGGGAACTGAGCGGAAGAGGGGCGGAAAGATTGTGAGAGCCGTGGTGGGGGAGAATATCAGAGACTTGGCACCCCTCAGTAACAACACACTTGGGTCATGAGAGCCCGGCTGAAGAATGAGCTTTCTATGGTCCCCTACCACAAAGACTGATACAGATGGCCCACAGAGGAGGATATCCAGCATTTTTGAGAAGAACTGTTAACTCTTTTTATTAGGGTCTTTTAATTTTATTTTAACAATAGCATTAGTGTTATTTTAAGAATAAACACCAGCATTTCTCTCCCTCTGCTACCACCCCAGGGAAGGCCATATGTGCATCAAGGAAGAAGGAAGGTTCCTGCCTGTCTGTAACCCAAGAAGAGACCTATTGCCAGACACTGTCCAGCTAGTTCCTGAATTCTGAGAAAACAAACGTCTGTTTCTTAAACTATGTAGACTTAAATGGGGTCTTATTTCCATTACTGTTTAATAAGAAGAAAGTGAGAGAGATTTGTGAACAAACTAAGAGAAAGTCCTTATGGAATCTAATTTTGAAACGGAATTAAATTCTTTGGACACATTGCCAGATAACAGAGTAAAGGGGTTCAAATAGTAGCAAGGTTTTTCACACCAAATTCTTAGAATCAGTGACTACCTGGTCAGGATATTTTATGCTATTTTACCAGATATCACATAAAATTGGGACTAGTTATAAAAGCTATTCAGAAGTCCTGTGCAATGATTCCATTGGAAAATGAGAAAGCCATGAAGATCCATGTGATAGTTTTGTTTAAACAACACGGAGTCGCTGCCCATCCAAGAACTGAAAAGACAAGAGGAGGGGTGTGGTTATTAAGCCCAGGAGTCAGGGCCTCCTGCAAGCGCTGGGCTGAAGGAAAGAGAATCATTTCTGAGAGCACACAGTGGGTGTTGCTTTAATAAAAAAAGAAAAAGGAACAGGTCTGGGTCCAGCTGGAGTTTTCTCAGGGCCACTTCTGTTCCCCAGTGTGGGAGGGGGCTGGGAAAGGCACTGATCCCTGGAGGCAGGGCTGGCTGCTGTCCCGGGCCGGGTGTGCCATCTTTCCATGGTCCCGGCTCTGTGGGCAGCTCCTGAGGCTGGCACCTGGGCTCCAGCCCACTCCATATCAGCGGCACAGAGGTGACCGTGGCCGCAGCGGGGCAGGTCCAATGGCTACACAGGACCTGAAACTGGGCACCCATGGAGGCATGTCTGTGGGCCCGGTAGCCCGTAGAAGTGTCACAGCTCTGTGTGTTCAGCTCTGGAAGCATGGCTTTCTAGGGGAATCAAGGATCCCCATGTGTTACAGCGCAGTAACGGGCAAAGACCTGGGGGAAAAAGCATCCATGGCAAGAAGTCCCATGATAAGAAATCCCAATCCCTGTGGGTTAAATAGAAATTGAGGAGGAGGGAGGGAAAGAAATGGGTAACGGAAATTGGCAGAAATCAGCAACCTGTGAATACCTGCTTTGCATGTGGATGTGAGCTTGGGCACGGATCAGATGGTGGGGGTAGAGGAACTGCCACCTTCTAGGCACAGCTGGGGTGCAAACCTGGGTCTATGTGGCATGCTTTTGGGGGGGTTGGGAGTCTCAGAGTTGAGGGTGGAGATAGGGAAACACCAACCAGGGTTAGCCACTGGGGTTTCTGACCTCTACTACAACACCCTCTTAACCCTTTGTCCTCCATGCCCTCCTTAAGCAATACCAACAAGTAGGGACAGAGCTGCCCCTGAGGGCCTTCAGTCCTCATGACCTCCAGCTGCCACTGCGTCCGCTTCCAAGGCCCACAGGGACATGCTTGGTAGAGAAGGAAGAAAAGGGTCCAGTGCAGCGCAAAACAAAGGAAAGGGGGCCAGATGTGAGACCAGAGCCCAGAACCACTTAAGTCAGCTTCTACATTGATGAATGCGTACAATTCATGTCTAAGGCAACAGGCCTTTCATTTTCCATTGGAAAACGAGAAAGTCATGAAAATCCCTGTGATGGTTAAATCTTGTTGTCAATTTCAGCTGTTTAGTAATCCACAGTAATCTTGGGTGGGTCTCTGAGGTTGTTTACAGGAAGGATTAACTAAAGGCAGAGGTCCCTCCTCCAGAGTGAGCCCTTCCCCCAGAGTGGGTGGCCCTCTCAATAGGGGACAGGATGTCAGGAAGCTCAAAGGGAAGGAACTCTCTCTCTCCCTTCCTCCTGGCTACTCGTGACTTGCATATGCATCCATCCTGCTCAGCTCTTCTTCATTGGCATTGGAACCAGGTTTCTTTTGCCTTCCAGCCTGGACTGAAGACCATTGGCTCCTAGGAAGCCTTCAGGCCTTCAGTGCTGGATTGGGACTGCTGAGGCCTCCATCTACATGGACTGACTGAGCAGCTACCAGTTCCTTGACTCTTAGGCCTGAAGACTGCTATTTTGGGACTGTCATGAGCTAATACAATCAATCCCCTTTTTAGTGTAGTTCGTTCTATCAGTTCTGTTCCTCTAGAGAACCCTAATGTAACCCCTAGTCTGTATCTTCAGAACATGTCCAAGATCTTCTTCTATTACAAACAGACCAGATTAAAGCAGAGAAATTTCCCTGAGTCAGGGTGATGTGTACTATTATTATTTTTCAATTTCACTTGATTTTTAAATTAAAGGACTCAAGATAACAAGGTAGGAGCCACTCAGCCTTTCAATGTCAACACATGCCTTTTTAATACTTAAAATAGTTATAATAAGTCTGTGACTGTTCACGGCACCCAATAACATTGAAAATAAAAGAAATTTCTTTCCTTCCAAGATGTAATTTTCCCTCCAGAACCTCACTGGTCATACTGAGGCCCAGACAAGAAATAAAATTCAGTGAACTTATTAACTTTGTTGGAAGAAAAAAACAAAAACACCTCTGAAGCACACAGATGAAAGAATTTATAAAATACATATTTAACTATTTGGAAAACTCACTTATTAGTTGTACTCTGAAGTGTGTACTACATGAAATTATTCCAAAAGCATTTCTTAATCACCTATTGTGTTCCAGACTAGGTAAGAAATGTTAATTGCATGAAAGATAAACTCTGCTTAGTTGTAGGCCTCTCTTCTCCATTGAATCCACAGCTTACTGGAAATAGGGGCTCTGCCTTTGGTATCTTTTGAATTTCCACCTTTTATTTCAGAGCTTGAGCAGCAAAAAGTAGTCACTCCCTATTGCTGACGCACTGAAAAAATGTCCGCAGTAGGCATCCTCATCTGTACCACCACCGGTACTGGGACTCACTGTACTTTTGGCCTACTTAATAGCTGCCTCTTTGCCACATTCTATCAGTTCTTCCCCTTCTATATTTATGAATAATTTTGTTTTTCAACCCAAGCCAGTCCTATCCATGGAGGTCCATTAAGCTCTGTTGTAGATAGGGGGAAATAAGTACTACTCCCAGCACAAACTCTAAAGCAAAATAAACATTTTTAGCAATCCTGCAAAATGCTATGAAAAAAAAATATGAAAATCATTTGAAATCACTCAATTTCTTTATTACAGTGAAAATCATAATTTTCACTGTAATAAAGAAATCATGGTTCCCACCTTGCCCTCTCTTCATTGTCCGTCTCAGGGCGAGCTGGGCCAAACAACAAAGGAAGCATCTTTGCTCAAATCTGGGTTCATCTCAGAGTTACACCTTAAACATCACCGTGCCAGGCAGAAGTTAACACTCCCAGCCCAGGGATATGGAGGCAACATTCACAGATGCAGTTCTATATCCTAAAAGTCCAGCATTTATCATTGAATGTTTCACAGGGGCCATGTTCTTGACAACTCAATCTGAAAAGAAAATGGATGGCCTCCCTCCACAAATAGGGGAGTTGACGTGGGAGGAAGGAGGTCAGAAGGCACTGGCTGAAGCCCTTACAGGTCAGGCCCAGTGTGGTCCAGCTTTGTCTTTAAATAAGCAGCAGCTTCTATGTCTTTGAAGTCATTCAAAAGCTAGACGAAGAAGAGAATCCTGGGTTGCATGGGGACCCTGTGGGGTTGTCCTCTCTTAGTGCTGCCTGGCTAAGCAAGTGGTGTTGGGTGGTCTCAACCCACTCCCTCCCCACCCATGAGTCCCATTTCTTTCTGTTTCCATAGAAAGAGTGAATGAGGAAAACTCAAAAGACCTGGGAACCTGTTCCTTTGGAAAGACTGGGCTTTCTAAATGAACATTCAGCCTTTGGTACTGCAGTGAACAGCATTCTCCCTTTGTACCGGTTTGTTAGAGAAAGCTACACACAGAAGTAAAAATGGAGACACACTTGAGACTGTATTCATCTTGTCTATTTTGAGTAAAATTTAATGGCGAGCAAGCCAAGCAAGGTATGCCAGTATTAATTAGTGGTCTTAATAAAAAGATGCTTTCATTGATTCAATTTTAAAAATGTGCCCACAATAAAACTCTTTTATTAAAAGATGAAGAAAGTCTGTGATTGGTTTGCATGTGTAGATTTGGAGGTACATATCCATGTAGCTATGAATGGACATAAGCTTAAATATTTTTGTTTTTCACCTACATAAGACGTGCATACTGGGGAGGGGGGAAATGATAACATGAAAATAGAAGAGACTAGTTGGAAAGAAAAAGGAATTAAGTGGAGGGGGAATTTGGGAGGGGACAGGACTATGATCGCAATATATTGTCATAGATACGGACGCTGTCAATTAAAAATAGTTTAAAAATCTTTGTTTTCCATGAAAGCAAGTCAGTACTTGGTGGTCCTTACACCTGCAAAGGGCACACAACACAGTTAAGAATATCCTTATAATTCAAGAATCCATTTGAACTTCAGAGAATTCACTCTGCAGACCTGGCAGTTACAAACTGACTGGGATAAATCACTCACACATTATTGTGGCAATGGGCAAAAATAGTTGGCAAGCATTTCAAAAGAAATGCTCCAATCGAATGACGGCAGCTACAAAGAAAGTTGCCAAGACTGAGCAAGTGCATACTTTATTATGAAAGAGTTTAAAAAAAATAGAATAGTTAAAACAAATTGCAGTCATACCTCAATTTAATTAGAATGGTGACTTAACTTTGGGACTCATTGGAAAGGTCAATTTTCACATGAAGTGTCTTTGGCTAATTGGTTAGCTTTGAAAACCACCAATGTAAATATGTAGGAAAATCTCTAAAATAGATTGTGAAGAGGCTGTCAGTTCAGTTCAGTCATGATAAATACCCAGTTCTACTTTGGAATTCCTCCCTGGAAATATAAATTGATTTTCCTCCTAGCAAGAATGTGGCATGCGGCTGGATCTAGGAAACCCAGATTTATTATTATTGTTATTATTGTTGAATCTGCCACCTTCCAGAGCTGAAGCAGGTCAGAGTTTCCATTGTAAGTTGCTGTTTTCATAAGGCTTTATAACTTGGATAGGACAATCGGCTTCAATTGGCCTTCAATGTGGTAACTTGCTTCTCGGCCTGGAACAAGTCTTTCCCATGCCTTTTAATAATACCAAAGGCAAAAACAAGGGTAGCCATTTTTTTCTTTACTTTTGAAGTAAAGGTTATAGCGCTATCTATCAGTATCAGATAAACATCGGCATAAGAGTTGTTTTTGCTTGTCTTTAATAACTTTTCTATTATTTTTCCAGTTTGGAGAAGAATAAAATTAAGTCCTGGGGCTGGCTCAGTGGTTAAGGCACTTGCCTCCAGTGCCTAAGGCCCTGGGTTCAATTCCCCAGGACCCACATAAGGTGGTGGCTCTGGTGCTCTCTCTCTCTCTCTCTCTCTCTCTCTCTCTCTCTCTCTCTCTCTCTCTCTCTCTCTCTCTCCTCGAAAAATGAATAAATAAAAAAATAAAAAAATAAAAATTAAGTCCTGCCCAGATGACTAGTTGATATGTGACATCATTAATCTTCATCACAATTTGGATTTTTATCCTAATCAATATAGTCATTTTCTACACAAATATCTCCTTTGTTTATACCATACCTTTTAAAAGTGAAATTTTAATATATTAAGGGTCATAAAATTACCAAAAAAATTCATTGATTACTTCAGTTTGGTCATTGAATATGATACAATGTATTTGAAGTAGAAAAATGGTTGTCAATTTTGAACCAAAGTTGCTTTTTCCTCGTGAACATCCACATATTTAGCATAAATTGGGGTTTACATTTTTGAGGTCAGTTTCATTATTGCTCATCATGTTCAAAGGCAAGCAGACTTTGGGGGAATTGGAAATGGAGAGGGCATTCGGTCTTTTGGGACAGCTTTCCAGCTCTGGAAACAAGGGCAGCATTTCCATGGCCTTTGTTTGAGTCGACAGCCATGTGTGTGTTTATGTGGTATGTGTGGTATGGTGTATGTATGTATAGCCTATGCAATCCAAGTGTGGTTGCAGGTCCCCCTTGTGCACGAGTGTGGAGTCCAGGGAAGAATGCTCGGTGTCCTCCTTGTTTTCTTTGGACAGATTCTCTCGCTGAGCTGCCAAGGTTTTACTCAGAGTGACTGAACAGCAAGCCTCGGTGATCCGCTTTTATGTGCATCAAGGTATTGAACTCAGGCCCTCCTGCTTGTGTGCACCTGTTGATCCATCTCCCCGGCCCCTGAGTTGGTAATTCTTGATGCCAATAACTCATTTTGAATATGATTCTATGAGGTTCAGCAGTTCTGTCCTGGCCACAAGTCCTTCTCTTACTCCATGCAGGAAAATCCCCATCCAGGCAAGATAGTTGGCTCCTTCCCTTAGAGACACTGTGGGAGCAGTAATCCTCCCCATGTCACAGGTTAGGCTACGGACTTTCTTCAGTAGGTGAGCTGTACCTGCAGCTTTGTTGAGCCTTTAATCTTGCTTTGGTTATGAACCCATTAGGTAATCTCAAGGTGCCTAAGAACTGTTTTATGGAAAAATGTATTTATGAATGAAACCACAAATTGTAGGGGATCTGTGGATACACTAAGAGCTGTCCAAAAACTTATAATCCATGACTATACCTAAGGAACTTGCTTCTAAGCACCGTCTTTCACTCCTGAGGCTCATAGAACTCTCGCTCCATCTAATGTCAGACACCCATCACTCCCAGATGGACTCAATTTCACCAAGTAAACAGAAGAACTAGAAGAATTCTTCCAGAAGCTTCCTCCATGTCACTTATCCATCAACAGAGATATGTTTCCTCTGGCATCCCTCCTGTGTCTATGAATGGGCTCCTAGGGCCCTGGCTGGAGCCACCCCCACACCATCTTTAAAATGACTGCTGGTTCCTTGGGAGTAAGCTCCGGTCTTCCCATCAGCATTATCCTCTCTAGTGGATCTTTCCAATCTGCAGATTAACATGTGATTGGATTGGGAAGAGTAATTCCCAACACAGCTACCAACCCTCCCTTGCCCAGCCCTCACCCACCCTCTCATTCCCGGGTTTAGTTACATTTCTATGTGTGCTTCACAAGGTGTCTCCTCCCTTTCTCAGGTGTCACCTCCCTGTCTCAGGTGTCTCCTTCCTGTCTCAGGTGTCTCCTTCCCCTTGTCTCAGGTGTCTCCTTCCTGTCTCAGGTGTCTCCTTCCTCCTGTCTCAGGTATGTCCTTCCTGTCTCAGGTGTCTCCTTCCTCCTGTCTCAGGTGTCACCTTCCTCCTGTCTCAGGTGTCTCCTTCCTGTCTCAGGTATCTCCTTCCTGTCTCAGGTGTCTCCTTCCTCCTGTCTCAGGTATCTCCTCCCTGTCTCAGGTATGTCCTTCCTGTCTCAGGTGTCTCCTTCCTCCTGTCTCAGGTGTCTCCTTCCTGTCTCAGGTATCTCCTTCCTGTCTCAGG
>PVHP010039972.1:0-16074 GCA_004024765.1 Zapus hudsonius | reverse complement strand
TAATTCTCACTTAAGAAAAATGTTCAGTGTCATTAATCGTCAAGGAAATACAAATCAAAACAGCTATGAGATTACATCTTACTTCAACTAGAAGGGCAATCATTAAAAAGAAATCTAACAACAATAGATGTTGGCAAGGATGCTGGGGAAAAGGGAGCCCTCATTCATTGCTGGAGGTAGTGCAAACTTGTACAACCACCTTGGAAATCACTACGAAGGTTCCCGAAAAAGATGAAAATAGGGCTACAAATTACCAATGGACCCAGCTATCCCCTGGGCATCTGCCCTAAAGGCTCCTCTCTTCAATACAGAGACATTTGCTCCACCATGTGCTCAGTTCACAATAGCTAAGAATTGGAATCAACCCAGATACCCATGGCTGGGCCAATGGATATCAAAGTTGTGGTACATATACACAATGCAACTCTCTCTACTCAGGAGTAAGGAAAAGTACCATAATGAAATTTGCAAGAAAGTGGATGGACTTGGAACAGATTATACTCAGAGAACTTGTACAGGAAAAAAAATGTCACAAGCTGCATGCTGTCCCTCATCTGTGATTTCTAATCAGGGTAAGCTTGAATGGTAAGCATGTCTGACATGCAAATTGAGAGACAGACAATAGGAATGAAAGGGGTTGGGAGAGAATGGAAGGGGAGGCTGAATATGCAGAAAACTAAATTCAAAATGAATTTTGGAGAATTTAGGAGAATTCATACTCCTGGTCAGTAGGCTAAAATATATAACCCTCCAGAGAAATATGGGGGTATTGTCTGGTAAGAAGGAACCTGAAGAAGGTGGAATGAAGTCTAACCCTAATACAATCTGCTCTGGTTTGTAACTCCCAGTGCCAGAAATGAAGAACTCTAACCCTAACCCTATGAGGTCCCTAATATAAGCCTTTTGCCAAAGCACTTGTTTACCTGCCTGTGATGGTTAAGTTTCGTTGTCAACTTGACCATTTTAATTATCTTGGATGAGTCTCTGAGGATGTTTACAGGACGGCAGCCTTTCAGTAGGAGGCAGGATGTAAAGAAGCTCAAAGAAGCTAGAAATGAACACGCCATCCTGGGAGGGCAGTGCAAGAAGGAAATTCCAGAGACTCAGGAAGCAAGTCTAAAGGTATATAAAGGGGGAGAAAATCTTCTCTTCCTCCTCCCTGCCTGTTTGCTATTGTGTGTGTGTGTGTGTGGTGTCAGTGATGGCTTTTCTCTGTCTCTCTCTCTCTCTCTCTCTCTGTCTCTCTCTCTCTGTCTCTCTCTGTCTCTCTCTCTCTCTCTCTGTCTCTCTCTCTCTCTCTCTCTCTCTCTCTCTCTCTCTCTCTCTCTTTCTCTCTCTCCTTGGACCTGTGAAAGGGGTCAGCCTCATTCACTATTATGGAAATTCCCCTGGATCTGTAGCTTTAATAAATTATTTCTTCCCATAACTGTGCCTGTGCCTGGTTTGGAGATTCATCCCAGCAGTCAAAGATAATACCCTATTACTGAAGATATCACAGGCTGCCGCTACACAACACCACACTGAGAAACCCAGCTGGAATCTGGAAGAAAGCCAGGTCCCAGATGGTTAGCCATATGGTGCTGGAACGTACTATATGAACTTCCAGGAGAAATTGGCCAATGATATTGGGAGACAGCAGGTAGCCACCCACATGGCAAGAAATACCTGTGCAATAGTGGCATCAAACTTGATGACTCTATGAAGAACCTGTCAATGTCAAGGAACCCTTAAGAACTGGAATTCAAACCAAATTCTATGGACACCAAGAATCTGGACTCCAAGGGGAAGCTCCCACTAACCATGGGCCTAAAGAGAGGCTACACCAAGTATAATCTTGCCAAATTAATAATGTTTATCCCATTTAACCTATGCTGATCTCACTCTCCATTGGAGAATCTGTATTTTTTCAGAAGGCAGCAAAAAGCATGAACAGCCCAATTAGACCATCAAGACCAGAAATGATAGCTAACTCCCTGGCAGGAGCTGAACCACACCTAACCCAGCAGCTAGAGCCCAGGTAAAATCACAGAGGAAATGGCGAGATGAGCAAGAGTGCTGCTTCCATAGTCTGACAACCTGGGCAAGGCTGATGGAGACAGACCCCAAGGAGACTCAAAACATTACAAAGGAGAAATTCAGAGACTCTTAAGAGCTTAACAGTAAAACAGACTGAAAACTCACCCACTATTACTAAGGGAACTTTGTGGAAGAGGAGCAGAAAGATTGTAAGAACCATGGTGGGGGGAATATCCAAAGGTTTTGCACACCCTCCCCCAATAACTTTCTCCTGCTGGCACAACTCATAGCCCTCCATCCTATGGAGCATTCCAGCAATCCCACTGAGGAGGGCCCTCAGTGGAAAGGGGGTAGGGAGTAGGGAAATGGTGCTACCAACACATGGGTCATACATACAGAGTTTCTATGTATTAATTTAAAAAAGGAGAAATTGTGATTTCCATAAAGGGACAGTTCTGTAAGCAAATCTGATCTCAGTCCAAGAGGAAGGGAATTAGAACAGATTTACATCTGAACAAGGCTCCAAGACTAGGTGGGAGACATATTGCAAAGAGAGGGCAGGGTATCAGAGTGGATGCGGAAAGAAGTTGACTCTGAGAGGCAGGCTTGCTGGCCAGAGCTATGTTTAAAGGTCTGTGTGGGTCCCCCTCCATTGGGAATGTACCCCATAATAAATAGTTTTTCCTCCTTTGCTGACACATTGCTCCTCTTATAGATCTCAACTTAGGTGTAATTTACTGTATTAGTCAGAGTTCTCTAGAGGAAACAGAGTTGACAGAATGGATTGTAGTAAAAGGGAATTTATTGGGGTAGCTTGCAACAGTCCAACAATAGCAGTCTGTAGGCCCACAGGTGAAGAAATCAGTAGCTGTTCAGTCCACATGGCTGGAGGCCTCAGCAGTCCCAATGCAGCCCAGAAGGCCTGATGGCTCCCTGGGGAACAGCTGCTCTTCAGTCCAATATGTGAGGCCGAGGAAACTGGGTTTCTGATGTCCAGGAAGGGTAGGAGAGCAGGAAGGGTAGGAGAGCAGGATGTGAGTGCAAGTCACAAACAAGCACCAGCAGCCTACAAGCAGGGAGACCAGGAGAGAATTTCTTCCCCTTTATATAGCCTTAGGGTGGGGTCTTGTAACCCTTCCCCAGACTTAATGGCTTCCTGAGTCTCTGGAATTTCCTTCCTGCACTGCCCACACAGGAAAGGATGTTTACTTCTAGCTTCTTTGAGCTTCCTTTACATCCTTCCCCCTACTGAGAGGCTGCCTTCCTGTGAACATCCTCAGAGACCCACCTAAGATAATTAAAAAAGATCAAGTTGACAACAAAACCTAACCATCATATTTACTTACAACGATTTCCCTAAGAATGAGGAATTTAGACTTTAGTGGGAAGGAAATGGCAGACAATCAAGTCTCCTAAGCAGGAAAATTACATAATGAGGTTTGCACATCTGTCCGTCGCCCTGACTACCTTAGGCATGATTGACTAGAAAGGGTCAGGGGAGAGTCTGACCAGCCTGACTCCTTCCTCACCCTGCCACCCATTCAACAGGAACCAAGTACACCTATTCTACATCCTAAATGCTTCTCAACGGCATCCTCTCCATGGACAATACTCTATTCCAGTCCTCATGTTCTCTTCATCAAATCTCTCTAACATCCATCTTGTGTCCTTCAACCCAACCCTTACCTGGCCTCCAGAGAGGTCTCTCTGAAACACAAACCTACTTATGTTACTCAGTTGAAACTGTAATTGCTCTTTTGTAAATTCTTACCTTAGTATAAAGTGTTATCATAACCTACACACTTGGCAAGGTCTGCCCTCTCCTTATGCTGAAGGAGATGTTGGCAAATAACCTAAATGTATCCTTTAGGACAAGGATGTTCATTCCTGCAACAATGCAAGTGTTTCCATTCATGGCTCATGGCTAAGTCCCTCTGTGGGTGTTGCTCTGAGTGAAGCAAAGTGGCCTTATCCAACACTATATGTCGTCATCCAATGACTGGTTGATATAGGAGTGCCAGCGCATGGGCCTCTTGCCTCAAATCTGGACAACTAATCCAAATGGACCTTATCTCCATGTTCTCATGGGATCCATTGAGGTGTATATTATAACTGCATTGCAGTCTAACTTCCTCTTCCCCCTCTCTCTTTCTCTCACCTTTCTTTCCCCAGTCACCCTTCTTTACCCCCACTAAAGGAGTTCCAGAAAACATACCCAAGACATCTTGCATGTAAATTGGTCTGAGTCTGTTTCCCAAGAAGCCTAAACTATAACACTCTACCAGCCTCATAGAAACTTCATGCAGACCTTTTATCAGTTCTTTAAGCCACTAAGTTCTCTCTAGGTTACGGATTTGTGCATGGGCTGTCTTTTCTGACTAGGGGTTTTTCAACCTCTCCTACCTGTTATTTATTCTATAAAGTCATAGTCATTCAAGTTAAAATAAACTTTCTTTGAGAAATCAACCCTGATTTACTGAGCTCAGATGCTTCACAACATGATGTCATGGTGATTAG
Source organism: Zapus hudsonius (assembly GCA_004024765.1). Classification (NCBI taxonomy): domain Eukaryota; kingdom Metazoa; phylum Chordata; class Mammalia; order Rodentia; family Dipodidae; genus Zapus; species Zapus hudsonius. Next base: position 11,541 of record PVHP010039972.1, on the reverse strand, counting down.
TACTATCCTTATGACTGCACAATTAGGGCAATTATGTTTCCTTTTAATTAGGCATCTATATGACTATCTTCCCTATTAGGACAAGGAATTTATCTACTGGTATGGAACAGTTTCCTCCAGGGATGAAATGCTGTTGCCCTCTAAAACTCTGAGCAGCTGTGATTGTCTACGTGAGAATGGCTCAAGATTGGTCCCATTACTGTTCTATCATGGAGGGAGGGACACTCACAAGGCCCCAACCTTCCCCAAGGACTTATAGGCAAGTAACAGCTGTGGGTCCCTTATCCTCCCTCCATATATGTGCTTGGAGAGAGATATTTTCTTTAGTGGGATAGCCCCTGGTAAATTACCCTTGTTCCTGTACATAATCTCTCACCCAAGCTCCTTTAAGTAACCCTAACTAAACTCATGGGGTCACCAAGATACACTTGAATGGAATCATTACTTCAGTTTGCCATGGAGTCATATCTAGTATAAAAAGACATTTGTTCATCACCCTTGGAAAAGTTCACATGTCTACCATGTCTGCAGTTCTTTCCCCAGAGCAGAGTCCAGTACTTGGAACACAGAAAAGTTCCCAAAATATTTGTTCAATGGATAAAAGTACTTTTAAGTGATAAATTAGCAGGATAAGAGAGAGTATATTTCATATATATTAAGGTGGTAAGATTGTTTGTGACTAATTACTTGCTTGAATAAATATGAAGAATAATGTAGAATAGTGTCTATAATTCTGCATTTGTTATATATAAAAAAATATGATACTATTGGCCAAGATAAATAAATTAGAAGGAAGTTGGAGTAGAGAGACACATGAAAACAGACCAAGTCTGTGTTATTTATTCCATTTCCAATTGCAAATGCCCAGTAGGTAGGTGGAAAGAGGGGTTGGAGCTCCGGGTGAAGGGCTGGACTTGGAAATGATCAGTATATCACCAGGAAGGCTTCTTGACAACTCGCTTCTGGCCAACAACATCCTGAATGCCTCCATGGGACCCTGCATTTTCACCCCATAGCTTTCTTTTGCAAGTCATTATATCATTCTTTGCAGGATTCCAAAACAAAATACCACAGACTTAGACAATAAATATTTAATTTCTACAGTTGTAGAGGCTAGAAGTCCAAGATCCAAGTGTCAACAGGTTGGGTTCTCCTGAGACCCACCTCTTTAGCTTACAGATGACCATCTTGGAACTCTGCCCTCACACAAGTGCCTTTTCTCTTCACCTGTACCTGTTTCTAAATGTGCTTTAGAAAGTAGAGACAGTAGCCAACTTGATTTAGGATCCACCCTAAGGGCTCAGTTTCACTTAGCCACTTCTTTAAAGCCTCCCTCCCAAATTAATGATAATAATAGTAATTAATAAAAGTAATAATAATAATAATAATAATAATAATAATAATAATGCCTCTCTAAATTTAAATCTCCAAATCCAGTCACATCCTGGGATCCCAGGGACTAGGACTCCAGCCGGAATCTAGAGATACAGGTTAGTTAGAGCACTGTGCTATCTCCTCCTTTTCCCAGACTATACATACCCCGGAGGCTTCCAGCCCAAACCTCTCACCAGAACACCATCCACCATCCCTTCAAGCATCCAAGCTTCAGCCTTCCCCATGTGTTCTTGAGCAGACAAGAGAGGGGCCTATTCTGCCAGGAATGGCAGGAAGGCCTGAAAGATGAGTAAGAATTCATAGCTACAAAAGGAGAAAATATTCTAAGCTATAGTACTGCACACAAGCAAATATACCACAATGTTTAATTTCACAGTGGTCTATGAGGGCAATTAGATGTAGCTCTTGCGGGGGTCAGGGGTGAATGTGAATGAATGTAAGAGTTGAAGAAAGGTCGTCTGAGGTTACCTTGTAAAGAACTTTTCATTTTGGCATAAAATCAGCCAAGGCTTTATCTAGAGATGAACAGGGAATTAGAGGTCGCTCCGATCACTCATGCAGGAAACAAGGCAATTACTTGTAAAAGGTTGAAGGATTTAAAGATGACATCAAGGAAAATAGCTATTAGGCTGAGGGTGGGAGGCAGGAGTGGTGAATAACAGATAAAAGGGAAAAGCTGAAGAAAGGGAGAAGAGCAGAGGAGAGAAGAGAAATGAGGAGACACCCCTCCTCGTATTTAAAGGATGAATTCCAGTATCTCCATTAGGACTGCATTGGACTGGATCCTGCTGGAACAGAAGTGAGGTTCACGGTTAATATGAAGATACCATAGCCAAAAGAGCCACAGTGATGGAGTGGCAAAGAATCTCAAACAGGGCTGGGAGATGGCTCTGTGGTTAAAGGCGCTTGCTTGTAATTCCCCAATATCCACATAAAGCTGGATGCACAAAATGGTGCATGTGTATGGAGTTCATTTGCAGTGGCAAGAGGCTCTTGCACACCTCTTCTCTCTCTCCCTCTCTCTCTTTCTTTCTCTCTCATAAATAAATAAGCATATTATTTTTAAAAAATTTAAAGAAGAACCTCAGATTGGGGCTATTTGATGTTTCTTAGGGAAGACAGCTCAGGGCTGGGCTTACAGATCAAGGCCTAGTTACCTAAATCTAAGTTTATCTAAGGGCTCAAGTTTGTCCTCAGGAGATGAGGCAGGAATGTGCACATGAGAAAAGGGTGGTGGGGAGGGCAGTCACTGTTCTTCGTGACTCTTCTCACTAGTGAGCTTAGAGTGATGGTCAAGGCCACAGGTAGAAAATCATTTTTATTTACATACTGAGGTCTAGCCGGCCATCCTTATGTCCTCACCAATACAGCAGCCACTGAGTAGGACTGCAGTGGTGGTTTGAATGCAAATGTATACCCCCACAGCCTCAGGGATTTTTGATTCCTGGGGGTAGAGCTTGAGTCCAGTCCTAAGGTGTGTAGAGAGCGTGTGCTCTGGCTGTGCATTCTTGTTGGTTGGTGGTTTGGGTCTCTCTCTGCTGTGGACCCATGGCAGAGTGAGCCAGCTTCTTTCACCATGATGGAACTTTCCTTGGATTCTGTAAGCCTGAAATAAACCCTTTCCTCCCACAAGCTACTTCTGGTTGGATGTTTGTCTCAGCAATGGAAAGCTGACTGTAACAACTGCTGAGTAAGGAAGACCACATCTGCTCAGTGAGCATCAGTCAAAGCAGGGACTACCTTCTTTTTCTTTTTTAAATATTTTATTTATTTGCAAGCAGAAAGAGAGAGAGACAGAGAGAGAGAGAAAGACAGAGAGAGAGAGAGAGAGAGAGAGAGAGAATAATGGACACACCAGGACCTCTAGCCACTGCAAACAAACTTCAGATGCATGTGCCACTTAGTGCATTTGGCTTTACGTGGGTACTGGAGAATCAAACCTGGGTCATTAGGCTTTGCAGGCAAGTGCCTCAACCACTGAACCATCTCTCCATCCTAGCATGCCTTTTCTTTATGAACCTTGTGGTCATAAGAACATGACAGATCCTTTTTTTAAATCTCAGAATTAGACATTTGTGAAAGAAAATCACCAGAGTGCCATTCATATGATACTTTATTTAAAAAAAAATGTCAACCATGAGAAGTTTTGGAGATAGCATTCTGTCTTGCAGAAGGTAGATTTTTTTCTCTTATAGTGCTGGGGATGGAATCAGGGGCCTGGTCTCTACCCCTGAACTATGCCCCCAACCGTTCAGATTTTTAAAATATTTTTATTCATTTGCAAGCAGAAGGACATAAGAGAGAGGCAGACAGAATGAGTGCACCAAAGCCTCCAGTCATTGCAAACAAACTCCAGATGCATGAGTCACTTTTTGCATATGGCTTTATGTGGGTATTGCAGAATTGAACCTGGGTCATTCGGCTTTGAAGGCAAGAACCTTAACCACCGAGCCATCTCTTCAGCACCAGATTTTTCTTAAAAATAAGGATTTAAGAGAAAAACTTAGCCAAACTTTAATGGAATGAGAAATTCCAAACTTGTTCTTGAAAATGGGAGGAACTGTTTTTAACAATAAGGAGGAATATTGGGATGGGGCCTCATGGGCAAGGGGCCACTGAGTTTGACTCCCCAGAACCCATGTAAAAAGCTGGACATGGCTGTGCATGTCTGAACCCCAGTCTGTTGGCAGGTTAGGAGGAATGTGGTGGAGGAGTAGAGACCAGAGGAAAGCTAGGGCTCACTGACTGATGGCAGCTCCAAGTTGAGGGAGAGATCATGTCTCAAGTACACAAGAGGTTGTGCAATAGAGAAGAGCCCCTGAAGTTTTCCCCTGGCTTCCTCACACAAGCACTCCTGCACACAAAATATGTGTGCATCAGCACACTATATACCATACGTCACATACCACACATATTCTACACACACATACACAAAAGAGAGAGTGTGTGTTGCAGTCATCTGTCTCCTTGTTGGCAGAAAGAACCTGAACAAAAGCAAGGTGATTGGAGCAAAGAGTTTATTTTGTCTTACAAACTCGAGGGGGGGAAACTCCATAATAGCAGGGAAAAATGATGGCGTGAGACAAGGTTGGACATCACCTCCTGGCCAACATCAAATAGACAACATCAGATGTCAGCCAGGGGAAGCTGGCTCTAACACCCATAAAAAGAATTCATAAGCCCATTCCCAACACACCTCCAACAAGGCTCCAATCCCAAAATTGCCATCAGCTGGCGATCAAGCATTCAGCACACATACGTTTATGGGGGACACCTGAGTCAAATCACCACTATGAGTATTCATTGTACTTTGTGTCCTAACTATGAATGCAGTGGGACCAGTTGCTTTGTGCTCCTGCTACCTCACCTCTCTTGCCATGGTGGACTGAATGCCCTTGAACTGAAGGTGATCTACAGTCCTCGAATGTCGCACATTCCAGCTCCAGAGGGACAGAAGCTCCTGATCTTAGGCTGGCTGAGGAAATGGCTCAGCAGTTAAAGGCGCTTGCTCACAGAGCCTTGCCAGCCCAGGTTCAATTCCCCAGTAATCCACGTAAAGCCAGATATACAAAGTGGCACATATGTCTGAAGTTCATTCACTTTCAGTGGCAAGAGGCCCTTGTGTACCTATGATCCCCTCAAATAAATAAATGAAAATATTTAACTTAAAATTTTTTTTTAAAAGAAGCTCCTGATCTTGGGACCCTAATGGGCTTCATCTTATATATCTCTTTAACTGGCTGTTGAATTGCAGGAACCAGTGGATGTGGGATGCCAAGAGTGATGGTTTCAGCAGGCCCCTCTGGAACTGAGGGCTTGTCTCCAGGCCATGGCTTCTAGAGCTCTCAACTCTTCCAGGCTTTGGGACTCAGTCCTAGCTGGACCGTCAGGCTTCTCTAATGTGAAGTGCTCAAGGTGAAATATCCCCTAGGAGGTGCTGCTCAAACTCCCAGAGGGACTAACATCACTGGAAGAGTGGCCAAAATGCAGGATCAAGGCCAAGGCCAGAAAGAGATGGCCCAGCAAGCCAGCTTACTCTGCAGAGCAAGCCCCAACCTACCTCCCAGCAGGGGCAATGGGATGGACTTCTTTGTCATCCCCCTGAAGCACAGGGTCTGTCACCGGTGCAGATTACCAACTTCTTCCATCCTTTTGTGGAGGATCCCTATATGATGGAGTGTATAGCTCAGTGACCTCTATGCAATGGACATCATGAACTGTGTGTTAATGTCACTCACTGTCAGCCATGGACTAAGCGAGCAAGAGTTGAGGCCTTCTGATTAGTAGCCTGAAGCTAAAGGGAATGTTGACATTAGTGTCTGAGAAAACTCAGGAAAAAGTGATTTCATTCCTGCCACCTTGGCTCCAGAAAGCATTATTTATGTCAATCACTTCCTCTGAAGAAAATTCCTCTGAGCTCAGTCCGGAGACTTTCCAGGCAGCCTGTCCACAGACCATGCTGCTCTGTGCATGGACTTTTCCGACAGGATTCAGAATGTGTGTGAGTTTCCTTGCTATGCCTTTAAGAGCTGCAGAAATGCAAAGGAGAGCTGGAAGACGAGGAGAGGTGGGCCTCTCAACACAACTTCTGGGCAAAGGATTCTAGGATGTTTTTTTCCAGAAACTAAACAAAAATTCCAACTCAGAGAGGCTGGTGTGAAGGGAGGGTGGGGTTTGTGTTGGGTCAGAAGCCTGTGATTGGCCTGCAGAGTTTATTAGGCTGGACGAAACCAAAAGGAAAAGGAAACAGCTGGGGAGGGGGAGGGAATGAGGAAAGACCTCCCCATCCATCCTCACCGCCCCCCCAAACTGCACACCCTCAGCTTGGAAGCTGCTTGCAGCCGCTAGACTGGGGCAGGGTCTCCATGCATGTCAAAGGCAAGGGCAGCAGATGTTGGACCCAGGGAGCTTTGTGCACCGACTGAGCCAGCAAGACCTCCTCCTTCAGGGACCGCTTTGCCAACAGCTGGACTTGATCACCAGCTTGCAAACTGAGGTCACACGTTGCGTGGAATAAGTGACTTGGTTCTTTGGCTGTACAGAACTGTTTTTTAAGGATTTAAGGATTTTGCGGATAGAAAACAGAAGACCCTTCCAAAACCAAAGCCTAAGAAATTTTGCTCCTGGGGAGTGTGCAGGATGATGGTGGCCCTTCCAGAAACTTCTGCTCTGATAGGAATGTTCCTGTTAGCTTTTCTGCCCCCACCACAGGGTGCTCAGGACCCAGCCATGGTGCATTATATTTATCAGCGCTTTCAAGTCTTGGAGGTAGGTGTCTGCATCTTTCATAGGGAACATGTCTCTTGGAAGTCACTTTATTTTATTTCTCTAGTGGAAGAATGCATGTTTCCAGATAGGGGATGGGTAAGCCCATTATAAAACTATACTTACCGATATGTATCGAGTCCAGGTATATAGGGCACCAACCGAAGTCCCCAAGCCCCATTTATTCCATCCTGGATCTTGAGTATGGATGGCGTCACTGTCTGCTGATCTGGCAGCCGTTTCTCATCTATAAAATGGTGAAATAATGATGAAATTTACCTTTAGGATATTCTGAGGAATTAGTAAAGAGATTCCAATTCTGAGAAGTTGGGATCGTTCATTCATACAACATTGCCTGACATGGTGGGTAAAATTTTAAATTGTTGGACAAAAATAGCTCATTTTTGAAATATGGACGTTAAAATATTTTAGTCCCTTTTTCTTCATCTTTTACTATAGTCTGATGCTATCAGATTCCAGCTTTTTTTTTATCTTTTTATGATATCATTAGTCATGATAGCAGGGTTGCCGAGATGGCTCAGCAGATAAAGGCTATTTCTTGTGAAGCCTACTGGCCTGGGTTTGATTCCACAAGTACCCACTAAAGCCACACACTCAAAGTGGTGCATGTGTCTGGATTTTGTATGATGTGGCAAGAGGCCCTGGTGTGCTTATTCTCTCTCTATCACTCTCAGAAATAAATAATATTTTTAAAATAGTTTATTTAGTTATTTGCAAGCAGAGAGAGAAAAAGAGAAGAGACAGAGAGACAGGGAGGAATGAAATAGCATGTCAGTGCCTCTAGCTGCTGCAAATAAACTCCAGACACATGTGCACCTGACTTTATATGGGTACTGGGGAATCAAACCAGGGTCATTATTAGGCTTTTCGGGCAAGTGTCTTAACAGCTAAGCCATTTCTCCAGCCTTAAATAATATTTTTTAAAAGGTTGTGATAACATGCTGGGAGGCTAATCTTGTTTTTGTTGTTGTTATTGTTGCTGCTGCTTTTTATTATTATTTTTTGTCTTAACTGCACTTGGAACTTAGAAAGGAGCAGATTTCCAGCAATGCTAAACAGAGAAAAGGGTTTTAAGCTTCCACCTCATTAAAATAGGCAAAATCTAACATTTCTGTAGGCCAGTCCGGCTGTCAGGGACAAATGAACCTTCCACCCTGGTCTTTGCTGATATTCCATTTCATGCTTAAAGCCCTGCTCTTCTTTCAAAGCCATGTACCCCCAATATTTATTTTCTTTAAAAGTCTTCACACCCATGTGATTGAGTCATCTAGTTCCAGTCCCATAAAAGTAGCTCAGTGGAGCTCTCTGCATTTCCTCGCATTGTCTAGTGGACAGATTGAGACCAACAGGCTGCAATGAAATGGGCCAGGCCTGTGGTACCTCCCTGCCACCTCCATCACACTGTCCTTAACTCTTCCCTATGTCGCCTACTGAACATGTCAGACTTATGATCAGTCTTTCACACGAACTTGCCCCAGGGTTACCACCAGCCAAATCCCTCTGCATTGTCTTTCAATACTTGACAGAGTTTGTCTGCAAACAAGAGACTAAGGTGCAGACTTTCCACCCTGTTTCTGACCTAGTGCTGAAGCCAAGTTCAAGGTGACAGGCACTGCTGGCCAAGGCAGACATGTAACAATCATACAGTTCCTGTCCTGAGCAGGATGTACCTACCCAAGGGATAAGAAAACGGAGGGTATCAAAATGGCCATAGTAATTCATGGCCTCACAGTGACTGATGCTACCTACATAAGACCTGAATAATAGGAGTGGAAAAATGATTATATCAAAATAGAAGAAAGACTATTTTCAAAGAAGAAGGGATTCACATTATTAAAATGATGACATTGGTGAATAAAGAAAAATTATACACAATGGCATACCATTCAGCTTTTTTTAGAAAGCTAATTTATGACACTGTAGATGAACTTGCAGGCTCTTGTGCTGAGTGAAACAAGTCAGCCACAAGAAGACAAACCCTGAGTGATCTCACTCTATGTGGAATCCAACAAAGCTGAACTCATATAATCAGAATTAGAATGATGGTTATCAGATCAGAGACTTAGGGCTAGGAGAAATTACTGGTCAATGAATACAGGGTTTAGTTAGAATAAGTTCAAGTAATCTGTTGTTCAATACATTATGACAAAAACAATATATCATATATCTGAACATTATTAAGAGAATGGGTTTTACATGTTCTCACCACACAAAAATGTGTAGTAATACATATGTTAATTGGCTTGATTAAGCCATTCTACAGTGTATCCATGTCTCAAAACATCACATGTATGATAATCATATAGAATTTGTATTTGTTAATTTAAAAGATAATGACGGTGGAAAGAATGCAAGAGCCAAAGGAAGGGAAAGACTGCTCACAATGCCTTCACCCAGGCAACAGCGGCCTTGATATTCATGATGTCACAGTGGCTGACGCTACCTATCAAGACCTGCATAAGAGGAGGGAAGAGAAATAACATCAAAATAGAAGAGAGACTAAGGGAAAGAAGGAAGGATTTAGTGGAGGACAGATTTGAGAGGGTCAAAATGGAGGTGGTGGGAGGGGATTATGACCATGGTATATTGTCTACAAGTATGGAAGTTGTCAATAAAGGTTTTTTATTTTTTATATTTTAAAAAGGACAATGATCAGGGTTAAGGAGTTGTTTCCATGGATATAGCACTCACCTCCCTAGCTGGAGTACTCATGCTTGGTCACCCCTTGTCAAAAGCTGAAAGTGATTGCAGGCTTCTGTAATCCCAGCACTCTGACGCTGACAGTGAGATGGAAGAATGAATACAGGAGAATTTTCTGGAAGTTTGTGGCTAGCCCAGCAAAGAACACCAGCAGAGTGAGAATCCAGAGCAAGAAACCTTGCCTCAAATGATATGGAAAGGCAAAGGATGTCTCACACACACTTTGGCACACTTGTACCCTCACACACACTCACACTTACACACAGACATGCGTATACACACAAATAATAAAATTATAAAAAAATACATGATCAGCAAAAAGTATGGTGTAGGTATGTAATAATGGCATTAAAATATGTTTATAATATATCACTGTCAAGTTAATATATAAAACATGGGGCTGGCAAGATATCTCAGTATGACACTTGCTATGAAAGTGTGAAGACCTGAGTTGGATCCCAGTCACCCATAAAATTCGGGCACAGCAGTGCACACCTGTGATGCCAGCAGTGTTGGAAACAGGAGGATTTCTGGGACTTGCTGGTTAGTTAGTCTAGTCAAATTCGTGACCACTTGGTTCAGCGAGAGACCCTGACTCAAATATATACATATATAGTTTAGTGAAAATTACACACATGCAAAAATACATTTGCATGTATCAGAAACACATGGGAATGTTGAAAATTGCTATGCTAAATTATCTTTGAATTTAGTTGCTCTTTCTTTTTCCCCTTTTGGATTATTGTATATTTCTAATAATTCTTTTCTGTCAGTGATAGCCACTTTATTCCTTAGGTAATTAAAATAACTTGCAATAATGTGGGCATGTGTTTCCTACCTGTAGCAAGGGCTGGAAAAATGCACTCAGGCAACGAGGGCATACATTGAAGATTTCCGAGAATTCTCCAAGAACATATCTGTTTTGTTGGGAAGATGTCAGACCCACACGAGTGAATACAAGAGTGCCGTTCATAACCTGGCTCTGAGAGTGGAGCGCGCCCAGCGGGAGATAGACTACCTGGAGTACCTGCGGGAAGCTGACATTTGCGTGGACTCAGAGGAAACGACACTGGCAGGAAAGATGCTTCAAGAAGCCGAGGAAGACAAAAAGATCCGAGCTCTGCTGAATGCAAGTAAGAACTGAACCTTTTTGGAATCCCTTCTAGGAACCATCACCCCACACTCAGAGAGATGCCACTAAGTGCAGTTAGGAAGCATGATCAGGTAACAGTGACGGGAGGCGTGCATGGGCTGGGAGACCCAGGTGGCCAGGGAGCAGGTGTCCAAAGAGAAATCAATCTAATTAATCGATTAGAAATCAGTTAATTCTTTAAAGGAAGTAGCATTCCTTTCCCAAGGGTTTCTAAGGACCTCTTAAAACGTTAAGGCTACTGTGAGAGAGGTAGCCCCAGAGTCACCTCCTGATAGACCTTGATTGGGTGGAGGCCTGTTGTGGAGAGCCCAGATCCTTCAAGGGAGAGTGACAGGTGGATGCATTTCACGCTCAGTGCCCTGGGAGCAGGGAGCTCCTGCCACCTTAACACACAACAGCAGAGCCTGGAAATGGTGACAGCCAACCCTCAGGGCCAGGAACTGCACTGCATAACTATTGTGTGTGGAGGGAGGAATGGTGAAATTCAGGGAATTTCCCCCCCAGTGTTGTAACCCATCCGAATCACTTCTAGGCCATTAAGAAGTGTCTCGTAGCTCAAGCTACAATAGAAAAGTATCAAGCAATAATCACATCAAACAACAAACACATAAAGTGATTTTCCATGCAGAAGTCCTTTTCATTAAAACAATAAGGAGGGCAAAACTGTTGCAGTCAGCTTTCTAGTTGCTGCTCAGAAAGAACCCAAACAAAAGTGGCTTGTAGAGGAATGGGTTTATTTGGCTTACGGACTCGAGGGGAAACTCCATTCTGGCAGGGAAAACGATGGCATGAGCAGAGGGCTGGACAGCACCTCTGCCACAGCACTGCAAACAGCGGCAGGAAGGTGTGCCAAATACTGGCAAGGGGAAGCTGGCTTATAACCCCCAAAAGCCCGCCCCAACAACACAGCTCTAGTGAGGTTCTCATTCCCAAATTGCCATCAGCTGAGGATCGATCTATCAGAACACATTCATTTGTTTGTGGGGGACACCTGGATCAAACCATGA
>PVHP010039971.1:0-16078 GCA_004024765.1 Zapus hudsonius | reverse complement strand
GACCGTAGGCCGATAGCTGAGATTCTGGCAAGAGAGGGGCCACCACAGTCATACAATGGAGGATCCAAATGGAGCTCCACAGAGAAAGACGAGATGAACAAGGGGCCCACAGCCACAGCCATTAAATCAACACAGGATTAGCCAGTGGAACAGAAACCAACGATTTTCGACACAAAGACCCCTAAGCTCACAACCTTAAAGCAAACTTATTACTCATCCACCACGACTCAGGGAACTATGCGGAAGAGGGTGCGGAAAGATTGTGAGAACCTTGGTGGGGGAGACTATCCAGAGGTACGGACAGGAGAACCTAGCTGATTACTAGTCTATCCATGGTTCCCTGTCACAAGGACTGATCCAGAGGGCTCTTGGAGGAGGTTATCCAGTTGAGGGGGGAGGGGAGGGCAGTGGGGAATTGGGGATAACAACTCATTGTTTGCCCACTAAATGTTGTAACTCATTATGGACAATAAAAAATTTTTTTAAAAAAAGCAATAAAGTAGAGACATTTTTAAAAGTTTTTTGCCTCTCTCACTTGTGAGAAGATAATAAGATTACTACAGTGGACATATATATGAAATTTTCCTAGAATAAGTAACTCCACTATTTTATGAACTTACACCAATGAAAAGTCAATGGTGAGAAACCATTTTAGCTCAAATTTTATGTCTTAAAATACAAAAATCAAACTTAGTATTAGTTTTGTTTAATCTAGCCATTGCACAAAATGAAGTTTTGCTAACTGTTTCAATGATCTTAAAAGTTTTGCACACCTTTGAGTAAAAAACATATTTTAAGTCCCTCTGCAACTATCATTTATGAGACCCCCAAAATGCCCTGTTCTCTTTTTTAATACCTTAGTTTACCTATAGACAAAGTCCTTCCTATGAATTCCTCAAACACAAGTCAGACACAGGAGAGTTTTGCAAAGGATCTCACTGATTGCAAGAAAGAAATCAGGGAAAAGGAGTGTGAAAAACAAAAGGAGTAAGTGTTGAACCAACAGGCAACTTTTTCTTTCCCTACTCTTTTTATTATTTAGAAACTTTGTATGGACACATCATGTGTTGGTAGCATCATTTGCCTGCTCCCTGCCTCCATTTCACTGAAGGCCCTCATCAGTGGGATTGCTGATATTTACCATGGGTTTGTTAGTTATGAGCTGTGAGAGCTGCAGTCAGTCATTGTAGGGTGGAGGCAACATATCTGGATATTCCTTCCCACTCTGTGGCTCTTATAATTTTCCCTTTACCTGCTATATTTTCTAAGTTCTATCTCATGTTCATTCTATTTTGTTTCCTAAGCATCTAGACATGCTCATTGTCTGGTTTCTTTTGCACACTCCACTACACTATGTTAACTTGTAGTTAGTTAAATTTGAATTTAAATGAATCAAATGAAAACAATATTTAACACCCAGGTCCTTAGTTGCATTAGAGTAATCTATCATTAGAAGACTTATCATTACAGATTACTCAATTGAAAAATGATACTCTGTGATCTGAACCATTAGTTGTTCGTCACTTCACCAGCATACCTACAACTCTTTCATTGTTTGGGTTTCTATTATGAAGATCATAACATTATAACAAATTATGGGATGAGTAATGGTAATGCTCTCTCTTTTCAAGTAAGATTGCTTTCTCCATGTATATCTAGCCTTTGCCTGGTCCTCTATTTTTTAAGGATTACAGCAACTTAAACAATTATCACACTGAAGTGATTTATTTAAATATTCATGATGTTCAGTCACACTGGCTTCCATTTAGTGACTGAATCCCTCTCACTGGAACTCAGTCCCATGAACTTTGTTCTTCCAGAAGTGTGCAAAAATTAGCTTCAGTGTTCATTCACAGATACATCATCATGATATGTTGCTTTATTTTCCTACATGGGTCTTACAGCACAGCCATTATCATGCTATGATTGTGCATCCTCATTTCTATGATTCTACTAACTTCCTGAGATGCTTTCTTGGATTTTGCTTAGTATGTAAATTTTACACTAAGCCTGGGTGATTGAACTTTTGCAGCTTTTGAGGCTACAGCTATGGAAAGAAATTTATTTCTTGTTTCTTGGTTTATAGTTTTCACCAAACGCTTACAGATGAGTTATTCTACACAGTGTCACTTTGTAGAGAATATTTTGCTGTAAGTGTAGAGATGGTTCTTTAATGACTCAGCTTTTCTTCTTGTTGTCTTCTCCTCACACATTCCCAAAGTGCCTATTATACTGAAGTTACTGATTATTTTTTACACTCTTAAAGTGCCCCCACTGAGCCACTGATTCAGGTGCTGTGGCTTTAAACTTTTTGGAGCATGACCCATTGGTTAGTAACCTAGTTGTGTGTGTGTGTGTGTGTGTGTGTGTGTGTGCGTGTGTGTGTGCACATACAATCACAAATGAAAGGAGAGAAAAGGGATGTAATCCTAAATAAATGGAGTGTGTTTTGGAAGGTTTCACAGTATTAAAAAAGAAGAAGAAATGAGCAACTATGCTTTGAGAAGGCAGTAATCAGAATATTGTGGAACTAGAAACAGAAACTTGGCATCTATTGGAACTTCTCTATTCTCTCCATCTCTCACCTTTGCTTCTGAATGTTTACTTCCTTCTCTATGTAGGTAGTCTCCCTGTGAATTCATGAATTAGAGAAACAAATGAGAATTAGATATTTAGAGAAACACCAGAGAAAAATAATTCCAATGAACACACACTTGTTACATGCCTAGTGTGTCTGATTTCACCTCTTAGTGACTGGATTAAAGAAACATAGGTGAGTACCAGCCATGACAGTCTACCTTGAAGTAGATAAGGACATTTGGAAGAATTATCAACAAATGTAGTTGCTGAAGACCATCAAATCAGGGAAGACTACGGGACAGTTTTAACAATGCTGTGAGGGCTTCAAACTGTCAGACACAACTGTAGAGGTCCAAAATGAGGAGTAAAATTAGTGTGAGACATTAAAAATCCAGGAGCAAAGAGACAAGTTAGGAAAAAGCAGAACCAAGAAAAGGGGGTCAAGAACTTTAGTCAAACAACAGAACACAAAAGCTGGAAGCTCTTTCCTGCTGGGTGCCAGCTGTAATGTATAAAACATCTAGAATAATAGTCATGTGCCAACATAAGATCCACTTTTATAAACTGCATTTGTACCAAAATTCTAGCATAAAATACAACAGTGTCTTATCTTCTCAAAGTTTGTCTCATGCTCTGTGTAATGAGCAGACCATAATGGTTTAAGGCAAGAGGTAATATGTTGCCCTGAGAAGTTTCAGAACATAGAAATCAGAAATAATGGATTGTTAACTTATTAATTCTCTATACATTCTTCAGTGTAAGTTATATCTGAGATACTGTATTGGGGCTGGTGGGTCAATGATGAACAACTCTCTAGCCTTTCTAAGTTGCATTAGAGTGTGGGGAAGATGAGCAAATATAGGGAATAATCTCTTTAATTTTTGGCTGAAAAATAGCAATGCTTGAGTCATTTAACCTATATTGATCTCACTCTCCAAAGGATATTGTTTTTGTATCTTTCAGAAGGCAGTGAGAGAGCAGGGGACAACTCAATTCCACCTACAAGACATTGGATGATGGCTGACATTTTGGCAGGAGACAAACCAACCCTGGACTTCACACAAGGCCCAAATGAAACCTATGAGAAAATGACCAGACAAAGAGGAGACCAATCACCACAGCAAGTCTGATAACCCATGAAAGGTCACCAATGTTAGCCAACACAACTCAGGACAAAGATCCAGAGATACTTAACATCTCAAAATAAAGCAGACTTAAAAAGTCCCCCACCATGACTCAGGGAACTGAGCAGAAGAGGGGGATGAAAGAATGTAAGAGCCATGATGGAGGGAGAATATCCAGAGACATTGTCCCCCTCAGCAACAATACACAAAGAGGGAAGAAAAAAAACTGGCTACCTCTGGTACAGTTCATATCTCCCTACCTTATGGACAGATCCAGTTTGTGTACTGAGGAAGGACCCCAGTGGTTAGGGGACAGAGAGAAGGGGAACAGGGACACCTTCACAAGATTTGTTCATATAATGCATATACTTATTAATAATAAATATATTAATAAAATGTTTTGGCTGAAACAGGATTTTCTTTAGTTAGTAGCGCAATTTCATTCAACTTGCTCATAAATTATAGGTAATCCTAATAGACAGCTGAAAATGTCATGGAAAATACTACTGTTGTGATTTGAATGTGAACACATGTTTAAATATTTAAGCACCAATTGGAGACATGGGTCACTGGGGATGGGGCTTGTGATTTTGAAGGCCTGTCCCTCTTCCTGTTCTCTCTCTTCCTGACTGTACAATGTTACCTACTGGGTTCCCATTCCTGCTACCTTGACATCTTTGCTGCCCCTAAAACTTCAAGCAAAAATAAACTCTCCTTTCTTTAATCTGCTTTTTGTCTGACATTTGATCACTGCATAAGTAAAGTAACTAATATCAGCACCATGATTGTATGCATACAATACTAGATGACATAAGGGAACAGGAACTACTTTTAGTTTTCTCTCTTACATAACCTGTGTTGGAGTAAAGACTTCACTGTTGTTTAAGGGCTACATTCTAAGTTCTTAAGGATATTGACCTCAGCTGCTTCAGAATTATGTCTCCAGAGTTTAGTAGATGTGTTAGCACGTAGGAAATGCACAACAGTTTTGAATTAGTTACTCAATCTAAAAATATGAAAGACTTGTTGCTACTTTAAACCAGCCTACTAGTAAGTGAAAATTTTAGTCACATGAGTATTTCATACTATAGAGATATGAGTACAGGGGGTTTATAGCCACACTCTGGTAACAAAATTGTATTTTTATCTGTTTTCAACAAATTTATCCATTCTTTTTTAATCCATTCTTTGATGTGACCAAAAATCTCAATTGTTTTAGCATTGTATCATTTTGGCTTTATTATACCAAGTCATAATATTTATGTGTATAGATATATTGGAGGCCTTTATGAAGTAGGCCGATATGACAAAGGACCAAATGTTTCTCACCCATGAGAAGTCGAAATGATTTGTTTATTCCCTTTCAAACATTTCTGAAATATAATCTAGTTAATCCTGTTTGATTTTTCTTCCCCAGTCTTGAAAAGGATTCTGATGGTTATTTTTAGCATTGCTAAAGCTAAAATTTTTACTTTATGACCGGGAGCTATTTGAAATCATCACTGCAGGTTTAGCACTGCTAAAGTAATGTGCCATTTTCCAGGGGCAAAACAGGATAGACATTTGACAACTGTGGAGCTTTAATTATTTGAGCATTTTTGAAAAGGAAATAATTGATATTTAATGTAAATATTTAGATATTGTGTTGTATGATATACTATAAATTCTGAAACTATGCCTATTTGTATGTATTAATAGAAGGGATCTGCCTTTTTAAAATTATAGCTACACTAGATCTGTCAGTATCAACCCATACCCATACCTACCACCAGAAAATTGTTTATTTTATAAAATGAGGCACAATAGGAGCCCACCTTGCAATGAATTGAGATTATTCTCCTGGAAAGATAATGTTTCATGGTAGTTTCTGACATACCAAAAACTAAACCAAAGATATAACAGTGGTATCATGTAGATGTGTTGGAATGTATATAGTGCTAGTGACTGGTCCTCCAAAGCTCAGGACTTCTACAAATAGCTATTTTATTCTTTGTATGATCTTCGATACCTGAAAGCTCCAACACTCTTCCCTCACCCCTAATAACTAGATTTGTTACTGGATCTAGCACAAGAACTAAGAAGATGGATGTTCCTGAAATTGTGTGCTTTTCATTCCTTAAATATCAACTTCTCTGCAGGGGCTGTTCAGCCACTACAATCTTTTAAGGACTTGAAATTTTATTCTCAATATAGCTTTCCTAAAGCAGGAGAGTTCAACCATATTGGATTCTGACCTCTACTTAGGACTCTATTGAATTTTGTTATTATCTTAGGTAATTTTGTTGAGAATTTCTGTTTCTAGCTTCTAAGGATCATGATTGCCTCCTTCTTATGTCCCTGGCTCTGAATCCTGTCATTCTCCCCCATTCCACATCCCTGCCATCCTTTCATTGAGGTAGTAATAAGTCATGATTCATATAACTTCTTTGCAGGGATAGTATCTGATATGTTCATTGGGCTTTTGCATTTCATTCTATATGGTAAAGAAAACCATTAGAGGAATCAGACACAATCATCAGAGGAGGTTAGATAGCAGAGTTTATTATTTTCCAGAGTGTAACTAAAAATTTTAACCAATAGACAGAATGTCAGATGAAATAGGGGCAGTTGTAGGAAGTAGATAGAAGAATATGAGATGGAATTAGATTAGAAAACATAGGATAGCACTTACATAAAGACTAATAAATAAAGATTGGTATATTGAACTTCATTAAAATTTAAAACTTCTTTTGCTCTGTGACAATCAAATTGATGTAAGAAGCTAATGAATGAAGAAGAGATTTGTGAACCTCATGTTTGAAGAAAGACTAGTGTTCAGAATATACAAACAATTGCCAAAAGTTGAAAAGCAACTCAAGTAAAAATTGACAAAATAAATATAGGACTATTTCACCAAAGATAATTTGCAGATGATGCAATGCAGGACACTTAGAAAAATGCAAATTATATCCAAAATAAAATACTATTATACTCTTATCAAAATGGTTAAAATGAAAAAATATATATACTGACAACATGAAATTGTAGTGAAGATGTGGAGATATGATCATGTGACCAATCTTGGTGGGAATTTAAATTGATATAACTACCCTGGAAAGCACCTTTGAAGTGTATTTGAAAACTAATAATGCAGCTATATCATAAGCTAGCAGATGAAATCCTGCGCATGTAATATGACAGGTGGTAAAATTTATGCTCAACCAAAGGGCTAGTATCTGATATTAAATTTGATTTCAAGTGAGCATTTGGGGGCTGTTTATTTGTTGGTCAAGAAGGGCAGGCTTTTTAATCCTCTTTTTCTTTCCCAGAGCAACTGAGAATATCAATTATGAGACATAGGGACTAGTGTAAATATTTACTGGCTAGTGGCCATGGTTTTAGGAATAAGCTTTCTCTACCCTCTATAGGGCCTTTCTGCCCAGGTGACCCCCCTCCCTCCTATTATAGGTCATATCTTTCAGTTTGCTATCAAGGGGGAAGGTGTCTATGGTATTAGTTCATGTTATAATTGGATTTGTGTATTATCCCCATTCTCCTTTCCCCCTATCCCACCCAAGACCCTTTCATAGTCATCTTCTGTCCTTTGACTTGCTTGTCAAGTAACCCCTGCTCAACTCCTCCATATTTCCCCTTTCTCCATGCTTTGTTCTAGTTCCTTCTCAATGTTTCTGATATTTACTACCACTTACAATCAACTCAAGTTGTTCCAAGTTAGGAAATGCATATGAGAGAGAACAGGCAGCATTTGTTCTTCTGAGCCAGTGTGACTTTGCTAAGTATGATTTTTTCCAAGTCCATTCATTCTCCTATTAATTGCATTATTTAATTTTTCCTTACTTTTAATTAGAATGCCATTGTGTATATATACCACATCTTCATTAACCATTCATCTGTTGATGTGCATCTGGGCTGATTCCAGTTCCTACCTATTGTGAATAGAGCAGCAAAAAAACATGACTGAGAAAGTATCTCTGTAGTAAAGAGTAGGAATTATGCCCAAAAGTAGTTTTTCACCTTTTGGAGGACTCTCCATTCTGATTTCCATAGTTACTGTACAAGTTTTCACTCTCATTAACAGTGGAAAAGGGGTCCTATTTCCCCACAGCCTTGCCAACAGTTGTGATTATTTTATATTTTGATGATTCCCATCCTGACAGTAATGATATGGAATCTCAAAGTGCTTTTAATATGCATTTCGCAGGTGGATAAATATGTTAAACAACCCATTAGATGTATATTGGCCATTTGTATTTCTTCATATGAAAACTCTCTTTTCAGTTCCTGGCCCCATTTTTTTAGTCAGTTGCTTGATTTTTTATTGCATCTTGTTAGAGTTCTTTGTAAAATCAAAATATTAAACCTCTGTGAAATGAATACCTGGAGAAGATTTTCTCCCATTCTGTAGAATACAACCTACAGAGAGTTGTTCTTGGAGACCATAAAGTCTCCAAAATAAAGCAGGCCTTTGCCAAAGCACTTAGTTACATGTCAGAGCTAAATAAGACCCTATTGCTGAAGATAACACAGGCCACAGACACCAGACATCAGAGATCATGCTGGAACCTAGAAGCAAGCAAACTCCCTGAAGCCTAGACCTCATAATGCAGTAAAGTACTATTCAACTTGCAGGAAGATAAGGGCCACCATTAACATCAACATGCAGGGGATTCTGCAAGCTACAAAATCAACCAACATGACAATGTACATTCATGTGCAATAGGCTATGTGGGTAGTGAACATCTCCCTGATTGGATATGAGGCTCAATCACTGGGAGAAAATCATATCTGGTATGAGAACTGTTATAGTCAGCATTCAAGCTGTTGTGCAGAAAGAACTCAAGCAAAAGTGGCTTGTGGAGGAATGGGTTTATTTGGCTTATGGACTCGAGGGGAGACTTCATCCTGGCAGGGAAAACAATGGCATGAGCAGAGGGGTGGACATAACCTCTGCCATAGCACTGAAAACAATGGCAGGAAGGTGTGCCAAACACTGACAAGGGGAAGCTGGCTTATAACCCCAAAAGCCTGCCCCCAACAACACAGCTCCAGTGAGGTTGTAAAACCCAAACTGCCATCAGCTGAGGATCGATCTATCAGAACACATTCATTTGTTTGTGTGGGACATCTGGATCAAACAATGACATGAACCAAATCAGAATCTCATGGATATGATAGTCATAGACTCCTCAGAGAAGCTACCACTGATATTTGGCTAAGAAGAGTGGCTATTTCCACCAGAAAGTCTCTTAAATAACTAGGCTATATTCCCATTCATGCTGTTCTCACTCTTAATTGATGAATCTGTTTGCCTATTTATTTAGACATTTTTATTTATTTTCTTTTTTCATTTGTTTAACTTTCTATTTTTATTTTTTACTTAATATCTTTATTATGAATAAGTATATACATTGTATGAGAAAATCTTGTGAGGGTGTCGCTGTTTTCCTCCACTTTGTCCCCTTATCAACTGGGGTCCTTCTTCATTGCGCATACTGGATCTGTCCATAGGTTAGGGGTTATGAACTGCACCAGAGGAAGCCAGTTTTTCTTCTTTTCTTCCCCATTTTTTTTGTTGTTGTTGCTAAGGCAGGGCATGTCTCTGGATATTCTCTCCCACCGTGGTTCTTACAATTTTTCAAACCCTCTTCCTCTCAGTTCCCTGAATCACAGTGGGTGATTTTTAGGCCTGCATTCTTGTTGAGATCTTACATATCTCTGATCAGTTGCCCTAGGTTATGTTGGATATTGTTGGTGTCTGTTTCCATTGACCTTTCATGGGTTATCAGACTTGCTGTGGTGATTAGTCTCCTGTTTGTCTGGTCATTTTCTCATAGGTTTCATTTGAGGCTTGTGAGAATTCAAGGGGTGGTTTGTCTCTTACCAGAATGTCAGCCATAATCCAATGTCTTGGTTGAATTTGGTGGAATTTGGTTGTCCCCGCCTCTCTCACTACCTTCTGAAAAATACAAAGCGAATCTCCATTGGAGAGTGAGATCAATATAGGTTAAATGTAACAAAAATTGCTATTTTGGCTAGCTTCTAATGGTTTAGCCTCTCTGTATATCTCTAGTAGTGGTAATTTTCCCTGGGAGCTTGGGTTCTTGGTCCCCATAGGATTTTGCCATCTTTCCCAGTTCCAGTTAAAGGTTCCTTGTCACTAAGGATCTCTTAGTCAATCATTAAGCCATTTATTACACTCCTATGTTTAGCACCATTATTGCACAGATGAGCAAGAAAATATAGACAGTTGCCTAGCACTAGATGACCTACTTCCATCACATCTGCCAGAGCCCAGGAGAAATCACAGGGAAGTAATGACATGATAAACATGAGTGCTGCACTTGCTCACTGATAGTTTAACAAACAGCTCCAGGGAGATATTGATAGACACTGAGGACACACAAAATACTTCAAAGCAGAAATTTGAAGACTTCATAGAGCTTAACACAAAAGTATCCCATGGAGGAGGGACCTCAGTAGATGGGGGAGCAAGGAAGGGGATATATTAATAAAACATGATGGCAATATGGCCAATGCCTGACAGGTTTGTACAATAAAATTCACAATCAATTAAAAAGATTTTTAAAAGAGAAGCAAATAATATAGCTTCTCTTTTTTATTGAAAAATAAAATTTTGGGTTGGAAAGATTGCTCAGTGTTTAAGGTGCTTGTCTGTAAAACCCAACTACCTAGGTTTGATTCCCCAATACCCGTGTAAAAGCCAGATGCACAAAGTGGCATTGGCATATGCATCTGGAGTTTGTTTGTAGTGGCTTGAGGCCCTTGAAGTCCATTCTTTCACTCTGTCTCTCTTCTCTATCTTTCTCTCTCTCTGCTTGCAAATAAATAAAAGTTTAAAAATGTAAAATTTTAAGATATTTAATTTTTAACTTTTTATGTATTGGTATCTTTATTTGATAACTGCAATGTTTTTAAGGGCATTGTATTCTTGGAAACTCTTCATTTCTCCACATTCAAAATAGTTTATTTTGCTTTGCTGTACAGAACCTTCTAGCTTATCTCTGCCCATTCAAAGATTTATCAACTAATCAACCATGTCCCTGCTTATCTTCTCAGATTAGATTTGATTGGGCACACACACACAGTGTCATTTCCTTGTTTTATCATTTAGCAAAAGCAGAACATGCAAGGAATGCTGGATAGGAATGTGTATGCCTATAATCCCCACATTTAAGTGTGTGAGGGAGAATTATGATTTACATGCTATACTGGGTTAACATAGTGAGTTCCAGGCTAGCCTTAGCTACAAATCATAGCCCTGACTCAACTATTGCTCAACTGTGGTGAAGACACCTCAGGCTGCCATCCCAGAACATCCAGACCATGTCGAAATGGAGAGGAAAGCAAGTGATGTCTTGGCAAACCCACATGGCCCTGGAAGGTGCTTTGAGAGCTACTATGTGATAATCACCAACAGCACAGATAAGCAGAAGACACTGCAAACTATGCAACCCACCAAATGGACAAGAAGCACATACTTGTGCATAACTGGTGTTGAGAACAAAGTCAGCACTCCACAGGTAGAAAACTCACACTCTCAGAAAGAAGCCCCTATTATTGTCTGTACAAGTTGAGTTGGTATCCTTATCAAAATGGCTCTTAAAATGATGTGCATATCTCCCCCCACCCCCTTAATCAAAGCTCCTCTCACCCTTGGTTGGAGAATCTGTTTTATATTACAGATGGTATAAAATTCTGGGGAGATCCAAGATAAACCAATTCAACAAGAAAAGATACCCAACTGTTTACCACAGATGGTCCATCTCTACCACATTTACCAGGTCCAGAAGAAACCAGAGAGAAAGCAATGCTAGCCTGGCAACCACTTCCAGGGAAATAGCAACAAACAAGGAGGTGAACTGAAACACACCCAAGGCTCAGGGATTGCTGTGGAACAGAGGAAGGGAAGACTGTAAGAGCCACAGGGTGAGTAGAAATGTCCTGAGGTACAGCCCCTGCACCCAAATCTACCAGAGACTCTAGTTGCCCCACAGTGAACCCCAAGAACCCTATTGAGGAGGGCCCTCAAGGAAATGGGGATTCATTAGGGGTTAGGGGAGATAAGACGAAACCCCCACTAATCAGAGATCTACAGAGAGGCTACACCCATTAGAATCTCAACAAATTTAACTTATACTGATCTAACTCGCCATTGGAGACTCTGTTTATATATTTCAGAAAGCAACGAGAACTGTGGACAACCCAATCCCACCAACAGGACCGGAAATGTTGCCTGTCACCCAGGCAGGAGATGATCCACCCCTAATTTATGCTATAGAGCCCATGCTAAACCTTTGAGGAAGTGGTGAGATGAACAAGAGACCTACCTCCACAGCAAATCAGATAACCTGAGAAAGGATAATGGAGACAGACAGTGAGGATACTCAACATCATCCAAAGCAGAAACCCAGAGACTCTTAAGATCTCAAGGGTAAAGTAGACCTAAAACTCACCCACCATGACTCAGGGATCTTAGCGGATTGTAAGAGACATGGTGGGAGAGAATACCCAGAGCTTACGCACCACCCCCCCTTCAGCAACAACATACAAAGAAAAAAAAAAAAAACGTGGCAAGAAAAAAAAACCCGGCTTCCTCTCTTACAGTCCATAACCCCCTATCCCATGATGGACTGGTCCAGCAAGCCCAGTGAGAAGGGCCACCAGCAGGTTGGGGACAGGAAGAACTGGGGGGTGTACCATCATGAGACTTGCTTATGCAATGTATCCAAATATTGACAATAACTATGAAAAAGACTATAATTTATGTAAACAATATATAAATTTATACACCACATATGTGTGTAAGATAAAACTGTTCTACTTTTTTTCTAATATGAGATTTTATATAAGTAAAAAGAAGAATGTTAATTAATTGATTTTATGACAAAGGGTATGCTGATGCTGGATTTTAAAATTTTTTAAAAATATTGTATTGATTAATTTTGTCTTAATTCTGTCAGCTGGTTTTTTAGAGAGATTGCTCAGTGGTTAAGGCACTTGCCTCCAGTGCCTAAGGCCCCAGTTTCAGTTCCCCCAGTACCCACATAAACCAGACCCATAAGGTGGTGGCCCCTGGTGTGCTCTCTCTCTCTCTCTCTCTCTCTCTCTCTCTCTCTCTCTCTCTCTCTCTCTCTCTCTCTGCTTGAAAATGAATCAATAAAATATAAAATAAAATAGTAAAATTAAAACATCAGTCAGATGTGGTGGCCCATGCCTGCAGTCCCAGCACTCAGGAGGGGAGGCAGAGGTAGCAGGATCACCATGAGTTCGAGGCCAGCCTGAGACTACATAGTGAAATCCAGGTCAGCCTGGGCTAGAGCAAGACCCTACCTCAAAAAAACAAAAGAAAGAAAAATAAATAAATAAACATTGCTTGGTGTTTGATAAGTTGGAGTAGATGTTTAATCCTAGGCTACTGCAATAGGAGTTTAGCCCTAGAGCAAACACTCTTCTCTCCTCTAGCCATAATTTACTAATCTGCAAATGAAATGGTTAGTTTTTCTTACATTTTAATATCAAAAAATCTGATGATTTATGAATAGGTTTTAATTAAATGACATTATATAAAAATACCCTGGAATCTAGTTATGATTTGAGATATAAATCTATAATATTATAAAAACTTATTTATTTCTTTAAAAACATTTTGCAAACTCAAGAACATATACAGGGCTGGAGAGATGGCTCAGCTGTTAAGGCACTTGCCTTGAGTGCCCAAGGCTGCGGGTTCAATTCCCCAGGACCCACATGGGCCAGAACCATAAGATGGTGGCCCTGGTGCTCACTCCTTTCTCTCTTTCTCTCTCTCTCTCTCTCTCTCTCTCTCTCTCTCTCTCTCTCTCTCTGCTTGAAAATGAATAAATAAAATATTTTTTAAAAAAAGAACATATACAAATTTCCTGCAAAAGAAACTTATTTGTGGACATTAAACAGAATGTTGGGCAGCTCAGGAAACGAGGAACTATCTAGAAAAGATTTCTTATGATCCAAATCCAGTAAATATAAATTGACTGTAAGAGGTTCCATTACAGAGATCCTAACATAGAATATATAATAATTTTTAAATACAAATTTTGAAGAGTAACATTTAGATATAATGTAAGAAAGTGTACCAATAAGCCGATAAAATATTTTGAATCCTATCTTTATATGTTGTCATTACGTATTCTTGTTTTTCTAAAAAATAAAGACTTATGGACTCCACACTTTTGATTTTTCTAGTTAAAAAAGCAAAAGAAAAGTTTAACACAGAAATATTGGGAAAGTATAGCGGCACAACATAAAAGTAAACAAGTTATTTCTACAATAGAAATCCCACTCATTTTTCTAATCTTTAAGGATTTGACTTCTGAATGGGATACTATGAATAAAATGTTGTATTCATTTTGTATCATTTAAGATTATATCATGACACTGTCATTTGTCATTAAGTATTCCTCACCAATGTAATTTTACTGGTTTCACTTATAGATATACAAAACCTGACAACTTACCAAACCAAAGAAAGAGATGATTGACATGAATTATTAAAGCTGTCTTTCTCTTCTTTCCACCATCCTTGATGGTAAAGAAGCAGCCAGCATAGTCTGAATTGTGTCATTTCTCCCCTATGGGGTATAATGACAAGAATCCTATTATCATCTGTCCTTGGTGAAAGGTGAAAATTGCACTGTTATCTTGGCCTGTTCTCAATGTCTGTCACTTGTTATAAATTCTATGTGTAGCCTGTAATCACTTTATAACAGTGTAGAGAAAGTAGCAGAAGCTTGGGCATAGAGCTCTGGATTTGGGCATGTCCATACCAATTCTCAGAACAAAAAACTGAAGAGAGGTCACACTAAACATATAACTGAGCCAAAATTGCAGTAGAATTATACTTGGGTCAGACAGCACATCATAAATGCTGGTTGCCTCTCTTCTTGGATCTTCAGACAATATATCACTAGACAATGGAGTGATCTTAAGGCTTGCACTCAAATCTTTCAGAACTACTCTCAACCATCAGAAAAAATAAGGTACTGGCAGCCAGGAAAGTTGCAGAGAATTCTGGGAAATAATGATAGATCATTCAGTAGGTGCCCTTCATTTGATAATAAATTAATACAACACATTATGGGTCCTCATCTAGTTTCTTCCATGTATAATATGTTTCTATGTAAATGCATATTAATTTCATTTTTGCTGAGTTACAAAACAATATAATTTAACTTGCTGGGAGTGGTTGCACCTACCTTTAATTCCAGCGCTTGGGAGTCATAGGGAGGAGTTTTGCCATGAGTAATAGGCTACCTGAGACTATATAGTAAATTGCAGGACAGTCTTGGCTAGAGTGAGACCCTACCTCAAAAAAGCAAAAAAATACAATAATATAACTTCTGAATATATATGTTCACACTTAACATTGCATTCATATTCTATTATATACATATATAGGTTATTTTTATTAAAGTAAATTTAACAACTTTACTATCAATTGACTCTTTCCTTCCATCCCTCTTTCTTCTTTCCACTTTTCCTCCCATTTGTCCATTAGAATTCACAATAATCATTATATAGAAACAAACAAAATGTCCATTGTCATGTGTATTGATGAAGACACACACACTCACACATACACACACACACACACACACACACACACACATATATATATATATATATATATATATATATATATAGGAATATAGCAGGATTAAAAAGGTAAAAATCCTAATATTTATTACAATATAGATGAACCTGAAGGACATTATGCTAATTGAAATAAACCAGTCATAGAAATTCAAATAGTACTTGATTTTACTTATCTAAAATAGTCAAACTCACAGAAGAAGAAAATAGAAACATGATTATCAGGTGCTGGTTATGATGGTTGGTTATGGGTGTCAATTTGACTGGATTCAAAGATGTCTAGGGCAAGTAGAAGACACCCCCAAGTATGTTGTGGCATTTTCAAATAGGAATGATTTGTAGAGTGGTGACTAGGGAAGAGAGTCATATGGAATGTGAGTAGCTTTATCCAATGGTGCTGGGAGTCAGGATAGAAGGAGGTTGAAGGATGTCAGTATGAACACTAGTGTAAGAACATTTTCTTTCACAGTGAGTACAATTATCACTGTTGCTATCATGCATGGACATCAAGTTCTAGCTTATTTAGGCTTTCTATGTGTACTCAGTACAAGCACCTCCAGTAATTTTCCAGGTCTTCAGCACTGGGTTAGGACCTCTGAGGCATCTTAGACTGAGCAGTTACAGTGTTCTTTGCCTCTACAGCATGCTGAGAGCTCCATTGTTGAACTACTTACTTCCTTACTATATAAGCCAATAATGTACACACACACACACACACACACACA
>PVHP010039970.1:0-16074 GCA_004024765.1 Zapus hudsonius | reverse complement strand
CCAGGAAGACCGGGATGAGTACTAAGATATACAGGATCCCTTGCCACAAGGACTAATACAGACAGCCCACGGAGGAGGATATACAACTGATCAGGGATGGGGAGGGGGGGAATTGGGGAATTCGGGATAACAACGCATGGTTTGCCCACTAAATAATGTAACTCATTATGGACAATAAATATATATTTAAAAAAATATTCATTTGATGCATGCTCAATTGAACCCAGGCTGTTGGACTAGAGATGGTACTTGGCTTACTTACCATTTTTAAATTTTGCCTCTGTTTGTATGGTCTGTGTGCGTAGGGAAGCGTGCGGGTGTAAGTGGAGGTAAAGGATGAGTCAGGTGTCTTCTTCAGTTGCTCCTCACCTTTGTTTTTGAGACAGTCTTGCACTGAACGTGAGGCTCACCAATTAGGCTCCAGTAGCTAGTATGCATGCTTTAGGAATCAGCTTTTTTCCTAGTCCTGGGATTACAGGCACATACCACCGTGCTTGGATTTTGTGGGGGCTCTGCTGGGGATCTGAACTGAGGTCCTCATGCTTGCATGGCGTGCACTTCGATGCCTGACCTGTCTTCTCAGAACCATCTCCTATTTTTTATAGCACCACTGCATCTTACTGTAATTGTTGTGGCTGTCACCCGCTGGATTTTCAGTGGCCAAGAAGTTCATTATTTTTAAATATCTTTATTGTCAATAATTAGATACATTGTATGAGCAAATCTTATGATGGTACCCACATTTCTCTCCTTCTCTGTCCCCAACCCACTGGGGGCCCTCCTCTGTGGGCATTCTGGATCAGTCCATGGGGTAGGGGGTTATGAATTGCAGAAGAGGTAGCCAGTTTTTTTCCCCCTTTGTGTGTTGTTGCTGAGGTGGTCAGCGTCTTCATCTTCATGTTTATTGAATCTCACACAGTGCCTGGCACCTCGAAAGCATTCAGTCAGTATCGCCCAAGTGAACAAAGGATTTATGCAAATTGTACAAATATGTTTGAGTGAAGGCAGATGATTCACTTTGGCCAACACTTGGAAGGCTTTTTGCCTATGTGGAATCCTTCAAAAAGTGAAATTCCTTCAAGTGATTGATCTCTCTCTGATCTTTATTAGAGCAGCAGTGTTGTGGTCACACTGTCCTAATGATGCGCAATACCTTCTTTCTAGTTTCTGAGGCCTTTGTATCCTTCACATGGGTCACAAGCCAGTGTGGGGCAGCTCCGTAAGCTCCCTGGGCTCCCCAAGAGCAGCTCTGTCCTGTGGTTTCCCGTTTTTGCAGGGAATACCTTTCCTCTTCTCTCTGGTTATCCCTTTATCAGTGACTGGCTAATCTTATAGTTTACATGTGTAATTAGCATTTGAAACATGGAAAAGCTCTCTTCCTGTCTTTACACCCTATGTAGTTGGTGTGCAGGGGTATAAGTAGCTTGTGTTACATGGTGTCTCCTGAACTAGGGCCGATCAGTGTCTGTGAAAACACACTTGTTTAAGAGGGTGAAGCGAAGTCACATTGGCCTCATGAGCTATTACCTGTGCATTTATGACATGTGTTTAAACTGAACCTTCATTTTCTCATGAGCAAAGTGGATCTTTGAGTGACTGAGTGGGAAGATGTACACAGCGCCTAGGAATGGCTCTTGGTAGATGCCCGCTTTGTAGTTTCCTTCCTTTCTGTTCAGATGGCATAAAAGGACCATTTGCTCTTAATCAAGTCTCGTCCAGGGATGTAAATAGCTATGAGTCATCTCAATTTGACAACATCTGACTCATTTTCTGATTTGCTTTGGGATTTATTGAAGGACCTAAAATTAATATTGCCTTAGATTATAGTTCACAAAAGACAGACCCCTGAGAAGTAGAAATGGTTATGAAAAGAGACTGAAAAATCTCCATGATGGTTATATTTCATAGCTCTTTCATTGGTGTCTAGGGCTTCCTTGAGTAGAAGAGCTTGCGATCTGTATTTCTACATATCCTGGTCTGGTTCACTCTTTCTAAAGAGAAGCCGGATCGCTAGTGTTGCTTACTGGTGGTAGGCTGTGAAGAAAACTGCTTTGTTCACAGCAGAGAACTTACTAGTTTTCTTCAGAAAAGGAACAGAATGGAACATGGTTTAATATGCTTGGGAGTTAGGCTACACAAAACCTAGCCTTTGTCTGGATTCTAAAATGATCATTCTATTTTTTAAATCTACCTCCTCCCCCCAGTTTTGGAAAACCAAGAACTATTCTGGTGAACTTCCTGGCAGCTGTACTTACACAGTTGCTCTGGCAGTTTTTAAACAGAAATTTAAATGCAGGAAAGCTTTATGTGCACCACTCAAAGAAACAGTAGAACTTCTCATTAGCTAGGAATGACAAATGGCAACACGGATCCTGGACAGACATTTTCATAAAGGTGGAGATCTCTCTTTTTCCTCTTAAGTGCCTTTGAGATCTTGCTGCAAAAAAGTGGAATCTGGGGCTGGGGCTGGAGCTCACTTAGTAGAGTGCTTGCCTTAGCACACATGACGACTTTGGATCAGCCCCCCCTCCCCCCAGTGCTGCATAAACCCAACGTGGTGATGCATGCCTGTAAAGCCAGCACTTGGGAGAGAGAGCAGGAGGGGCAAAAAACTTCAAGAACGCCCTTGGCTTTGAGGCCAGAACCTCTCCAAGGCTGGGAGGATGTCGACCACAGAGAGCCATATGCCAAGTCTAATGAAAGAGCCACTTCAGGCTTTTAGTTGTGTTATTAAGACTCTTCTGCTTTATACTTGAAAACTGTGTAAGGAAGATAGATTTCCAGTACAGTAAAACACACACAAACACAATCATGTGATATGGTGGATATGTCTATTAGCTTGATTGACATAATTATTTTACAATGTATCATATTTCATATATACTGAATATATGTAATTTTTCTTTGTTATACTTCAGCAAAGTTGGGAAAGATAGTGGTGAGGGGGTACACAGAGGGTAGAAAGAGGTCATAAGGTTTTATTTTGGGGGAGGAGTGATGCTCATGTTGTTTGCCTCCTTAGGAACCCTGGAAGGAGTAAAGAAGTGGACTCTGGAATTTAGAGGACACCTTCTAGGTCATAGTAATTTGAGAATCACCTTTAAAAATGCATTCTTGGGGAAAAATACTATATTGGTTCTGAATAAATTTGCATTTGTGAAATTTATGGTTACAGCAATCCTCTGCCTTAGGTTCTCAGGTGCTGGGATTACAGGCATGAGCCACCATACCTGGTTTGTTATTAAAATCTATTTATGAACCAGGCATGGTGGTACACACCTTTAATCTCAGTCTTCGGGAGGTAGAAGTAGGAGTGAGTTCCAGATCAACCTGAGCTAGAGTGAGACTCTACCTTGAACCCCACACCTGCCAAAAAAAAAAAAAAAAAAAAAAAAGAAACCCCAGAGATCCTTGAGAAAACCCTAGCACTCCTCAAACTTAGAGAAGATGAATTAGGACACGTGTTTGATCTTTGAGGGTCTCTGTTATTATCTTTGGCATTATGTTTGTGTTGAGTGATGTGTGGTATGTACAGAAGCCAGAGGAGAGTGTTCATGCACCCTCCCCCTCCTCTTTGTGCCAACGTGAGGCAGTCTCACTCAATCTGAGCTCTAGTAAGTCTCTGGTCTGGGTTATAGACTGTGTGGCCATGCTCAATTTTTTAATGGGTGCTGGTGGAATGAACTCGTGCAGTCTCGGGCCCTCTCAAGTCTTCATGTTTGTGTGACCAGTGATCTTACCCACTGAGCCTTCTCCTCATCCCAGGTCTTGATTCTTTATGGAGACGAAATAAACAGAATTCATGCAGTTTGACCATTAGCATCAGTTTTGTTTAGAGAATTTTGATGTCACGAAGCAGGAATTTGTAAAATGGTGTGTTTTCCTCTGGTAGGGTGGCTGCCATATGCTGTACAGACCCCATCTTTTAGTTCCCACACTTGTATTACAGAAATGTGTCGAGTAAACTCTCTTTCTTGGCTGCCAGGAGTTTGAAATTACCTTTTGCCATTATTTAAAAAACAAAACCAGGAATATTAATTACATTTATTGAAAACTTTACATATACTTGCCTTTTTAAATTTCTATAGTAGCTTTGCTGAGACAGTTTTTCTTCACTTTACAGATGAGGAAACTGATTTTGAGGAGGAGTAAAATATTCAGAGCTGTATGACAGTCCGAGTAGCAGCAACCAGGTTGGAACCAAAGCTTAGCGAATGCCAGAGCCGGTTGCTGAAGGTTGTTGGCCTTGCACACCTTTAATTCTGTCTAGATTCTGCGTTTACTCAGTAAGCAGAAGTTAGAGATGGGGGATTGGGCTTTGGGGCTTAGACACATGTATCATCATTCAGGGTAGGAGTTGAGCCATGAAGAGGTTCTGGGTGGAATTCAGCAGGTGGATAATATTAATGGGGGTCAGTGGAGCCCCTTTTTCTTGACCAGTAAGTGGGTCTCCAGGGCAAGAGCAGGGTCTTCCCTGAGGACATGTGAGTGGTTACATTAGAGACAGCCTTACTGGGTGACTGGGTGTAACTCATCCTGTAGCACCTCAGTTTTCAGGAAGTGTGCATGTAGATTTTGGAAAGAGTTTCTGGTGGGGGCGTCATACAGTTAGCAGGTGGGCCTGTACACTTCTCTTTTTCAAACTTCCCACTGCCTTCACCACAGGAAAAAATGGGAAACAATCTGGGTTTGTTTGCTTAATTCATCTATCATACTCCATTTCCTAGCCGTTAGGTAGTAATTACTAAGCTAATAAAGTGATCTCTTTCAAATGTGTTAGAATGATTTTTTTAAACAATCTTTAAAAATTTTGTGTGTGTGCATGAGTGTGTGTGCGCGTGTGCATGCGTATATGCATGAGCATGCCAGGGTCTCTGGCAGCTGCAAATGTCCTTAGGCTTTACATGGGTGGCTGGGGAATTGAATCCAGGCTGGCAGGCTTTATAAGCAAGTGCCTTTCATCACTGAGACCTAGCCCCAGGACAATTTTTTTCTTACAAAAAAAATCTGGACACTCCAGAGGCCATGCTGTCTGCTTTTTCTACCTCCTTTATGACCCAGACTTAAGTCCAGGGGTTAGAGACTACCCACAGAGGATGTGCCTGCTTCTGTGCTCTGTTGATGTCTATCTGGTGAAAGAGTTAATTAACAGTGACCTTTGCACAGGGAACAGCTGTTTGGTGCTAAGAGCATATAAGTGCTGAAGAAGCATCCGAACTCAGGATGCAGTGACATCCTTTTGACCTTAGTCCTAGGGAGTAGATATAAGATACTCTCACATGTGTGTGAGTGCGTGTGTGTGTGTGTGTGTGTGTGTGTGTGTGTGTGTGTGTGTGTGTGGTGAGCTCAGGCCGAGGTCTTTGTCTTCTAGTGGTCTCACAAATATGCCTCCAGTAAAAGTGATTTGAAAGGAAAAAATATAAATTCAGGAGCACCTTGTTGAGATTGGTGGTTTGCACTGTACTGCGATTAGAATGAGGCGCTGTGAATGTCGTGCACTGTCCTGGTGAGTTTTCCTTAGGACAGGGAATCCTTGGCTGGAGATACAGGTAGGGGAAGAAGGCAGAAGTGTATATTTGTATCTGAAGGGCAGAGTTTTATTTAAGCGATTTGGTCCCTATAAAAGTTTTCCTAAGTAGTTTGCCAAGATTCATTTTATTTGTTTATTTACTATTAATTGGGTATTTAGTCATGTACTTTGTGGTTTTCTTTACAAAGTTTTTATTTAAGTGTCTTATAGGAACTATCAGAATGGTCGCTCTGTAGGGCATAAGTTAGAGTTCTACACTGTGGATTTTCTTCACATGATTGACTTACCCATATGAAAATGCTTTGCCAAGTTGGCTGCCAGATTGTAATAAAGTTGTGAGCAGTGTCTTGATTCAGCTTTCATTCATCCCGCCTGGCTGTGCCACTATCTATGCATAAGTGGTACCCAGCACTGTGCAGCATTCACCCCTCCACCCCTCCTGTCTGTGCCCTGCCTAGGTGTAAGTGGTACCCAGCACTGGGTTGCTTCTCTTGGAAGGAGAGGTCCCGTTGCTTGTGTCAACAGAAGGCAGGTCAGGTTGAGAGTGAGTGATGGGAAATGGCACCCTTGCAGTCCACAGCCAGCGTAGAATGCCATGCCATTTCCCAGTTGTCTTGATGAAAGGGGAGAAGGAATGAGCAGAGGCCTGCCCCACATTCTCCCTTTGCATGTGAACTTCATTCCCTGGACCCTGGCTGTGGTCTGCTTAGACCTCCTTAGATCATGTGTGGGTGGTGCAGGTGGCTTGAAGGGGTGTCTGCTATTGCTACATAAGGCTTCACCGCCCACTGAGACCATTCCTCTTCAGTAGCTGATGTGCGATTTGAAATATTTCTTCATTTGGCAGAGTTCATGCGTGTGGTTGGTAAATCAGCTTATTTATTCACTACACTTTAGACCTCAGTGTTTCACTTACTCATTAGTCTCCAATGCTAGTTATACTTTGATTTTCATGCTATTAGTCTTACACACGCCTCTCCATTTTCTCTGTAGGAGTAGCAGGACCTTACTTTTTGAGTCTGCTTGATTTAATATTATTGCTTTGAAACCTAAGGACTTTCTTGCATTGAGATGTTTTTCATTGATCTGTATAAACTCAGAAACAAGTTACCATAAATCACTGAATGTTGGCTTCCCTCTTCCTCATTTTTGTATTAATTATTCATCATAGTCTAATTAAGTAGTATCACAAGACGAAGTAGTTTCTGGTCTTGAATGTATCTAATTGCTCTCAGTTTGAGGTATAGAATGTTTGTAGCTCTCAGAGGCCCCCAGACTCTCCTGTTTGTTCATCTTTCTTTCTGATGACCGGAGTCTGTATGTTCCCTGCATGCAGCTTGAGAAAAGATGATGGCTGAGCAAAAAGACCAGGAGGAGGACTGGTTCAGAGATTTCATTAAAGGGCATTGTTTGTCTGGGAGGGAGGAGTCGGCTCTTCATTGCTGGTAGGAGGCTGGTATGTGAACGCTGGAGGTCTGGTGAAATCCTAAAGCCCGTGTTGTTGCCTCCACTCTGGTGTTTTCAGGCTCAGGCGTTTGGTTGAAAATAGTGTTGTATTGTTCTGACGGGAGGAGTTGCTATCCCAGACCCTTCCTTTGGACAGGCACTGGCTCAGTGTCTTCTTTATAACAGGTCTTCCATAGATGTTGGTTTAAACTAAATGTTTTAGTTGCTTGTTACGTACTGAGGTGATTATATCAAGCCTTTATTTATTCTAATTCACACCCATCCTTTAGAGAATACAAATTTCTTCTATGATTTCTAAAAACACATGAAGTGTAAATAAAACCCATTTTTAAGGTGAGCGTATGGGAGGAAGATTGTGGCCTGTGAAGATTTTAGAGCTCACCTGCCTTACTTACTACCTTGGTTTTGCTGCTACCGTCCGAGTTAACCCAGGGGATCTGTAATTTTCATGAAAAAGTTTGGGACCATGTTTGCCTGTGGGCACAGGGAGTGTTTTAGAGTTCTAGAACCCACCTACCTGCACATTTTGTTAAAGATTGCCTATTCTTTTTTTTTTTTAAGGAAAACTTGTTTATTTGCAGAGAGAGAGAGAGAGAGAGAGAGAGAGAGAGAGAGAGAGAGAGAGAGAGAGAGAGAACATGCCAGGCGGCTGCAAATGAACTCCAGACACATGCACTCCTTTTGTGCAGCTGGCACTGGGGGATCAAACTCAGGTCCTTAGGTTTTGCAGGCAAGCACCTTCCTCACTGAGACATCTCTCCAGCTCTCTCCTGTTCTTAAACTATCTAAGGAAGAGTGGACCATCCCTTCAAAAGCATTCCTGCTGTTGACCCTCTAGTAGTTCTTCCTCAACCTCAAATGCTCTATGGTTTCACACATTTTCTTTATTTTTTTCCCACTCCTCTGAAATGAAAGCCTTTCTATCCCTCTGGTAACAAAGGCTAATGTGAAAGGAACTAGGAGCATTCTGCCACATCATCTCCTCTTGGATGGCAGAGATTCTTAGGTTATAGCTGCGTTTATTTTCCACTTCCTGGCTTAGAGCTGCAAAGTAATTGAGGTTCACTCTCAGGAGAAAAAAGCCGTGTGCTGAGGATCAGATTAAATGAGTTAAGATAAGTGATCAAAGCAGTGTTATCAGTACCTGTTACCTGTATTCTGCCTGAATTAGAGCCTATCTACAATCACAGTTTAATTCAAGCGCTTAGTGTTACCACAGGCTCTTCTTTTAATTGTTGTTAAGTGCCGCTAGGGCCAGTGTTCTGTGTTGAAAGTTATGGAGTTGTTTGGACTTGTGCTTTTTCTCTGCTTTTCATTTCCTGAACTCATAACTTTCTTTAAATGAAAAAAAAAAAGTCACCTCGGTCCTCACTAAAAACAATGCTTGAGGCAATCAAGAAACATGAGCAGTGGCTTCTTTGGTTGGATTCTAAATGCAATTTACCAATTTGGACTGAACTTGGGGGGTAAGGCCAATGAAGAGACTCCCCCCCCCAACACACACATGAAAGCTGTCAGTGTCAGTGGCCATGTCAGTTTGTTTGAGTGACCGTAAAGGAACATTGTAGGCAAGGTGGCTGTGAACAGTATGTTTTATTTCTCACAGTTCAGGATGCTGAGAAGAAGCTTACACCTGTAACCTTGGCGTCTGGCTAGGACTTGCTTCCTGGTTCTTAGATGACTCCTTTTGTGTTCTTACATGGTGGAAAAGACAATAAGCTTTCTGAGACCTCTTTTATAAGGCACTGATTACCCATATGTGGTCACTCTACCCATATGGTCTAATCTCCTAATGCATTGCATTTGGGGTGAGGTTTTAAGAATTTGGGGTTAGGGAATTACATAAACAGTAGTGGGAGATGCCATGTCTTAGGGTGCTAGGGTCTTTGCTCTGAATTCTACATACCCTTTAGAATTTAGGACTGATTTATCTCCTCAGTTGTGATGCCACATTGCAAGGATTAGGGTATAGAAAACAAAGACTAGGAGACAAAGGCAGGTCGGATAGTGACATCTTCTACCCTGGAGTTGAAAGGGTTGTTTCTGCCTATTCTTAGCTGAAACATGAATAAATACCATAATAACAACACCCTTGTGCTTTATTTCTTCAATTACCATCTGTTCCCGCAGATTTAGCCAAAGTACAGATTCCCAAACTTCCAACCAGAATTGCAGTCCTGTGTCTTGATGAAGTCGGTCCTAGAGGTAGAAGTTGGTGTTTAAGTTTGACTCATTTGTGTCCTGTGGGGGTATCACTTTGAGCCCTCCAAAGATTGCCAAATATCCCCTTTCTCCTCAGTGCATCAATAAGTACCTTCTGAGAGAGTCTGATAAAGGTTTACAGCAAACACAATAGACAATTTTTTTTTGAAGGGAATTACTTCTGAGCTGAATGAGTACAAAATAAGAGTGAAGGTGGCTGAATGGGAATGCTAAGAGTGGGGATGGGGCTGACCAGGGCAAAATTTCTGAGCGCCAGCTTGGGAGGATAACTGCCACTTAGAAGCTCTGTTAGCCAGAAAGCTGTGACTCCTTGCTTGGGCCCAGGAGGCAACTGAAGCAGAACAGAACTGACATCGAAGCCTTCATTTTTGGTCTTGTTTCCTTTGCTTTGGGTCCAACTTCTGTATATGACTGCCTTGGCATGTGAATCACTTGAGGAGTGTTCTGTCTCCAACCTGGTGGTGATACAGATCATTCTCCTTTGAGGCTGGGATTCAGGAGCAGCTTAGCTCGACAGGACAGAAAGCATGCTCCCCACTCCCCTGACCTGAGGACAGGAGGGATCTCCAATAGTGAGGCTGCAGCCTGAGCAGGAATACTCTTTATGAGACCCAGCTTACTCCCCTCAAGCAACAAGTACTTTTCCAAACAATCTTACAGAATCAGAACTGAGATAATGACCAACTAGACCACACCTCGACCCGAATTACTTAATTATGCATATTTATTCCCTATCCCAATTATATCAAAACTTTAAAACTCACGTCAGTACCCAGAAGGTAGATGTGGGGTCACTGGACTGCTTGGCCTGCTCCTCTTCCCAGCATGCCTCATCAACATGATCTCTTTCTCTGCTTCTCACCATTTCTCGTCTCTGATGGGCATGTTGAGATGGCCAGGCATGGATCTCTGCTCTCTGCCTGCTTTTCTGCTGTGGTTTTATAGTGGCTGTGGTGGGCCCTCCTTCAGGGGTTTTCTTTGGAGCTCTGTGAGTTGCCTCTGGGTAAGCCATGTAAAATACTATTGTTTAAAAGGTACATCACTATTTTAATAAAAGAAATAGGGCAGTAAGTGTACACATATACCTTGATTTAAGATACATGGAATATTAAAAATGACTTTGAATTACAGAACATCCGTTGGTCATTGGTATTTCATTGTATTAATGATCGATGTAATAGCCGGGCATGGTGGCACATGCCATTAATCCCAGCACTCGGGAGGCAGAGGTAGGAGGATCACCATGAGTTCAAGGCCACCCTGAGACTACATAGTGAATTTCAGGTCAATCTGGGCTACAGTGAGACCCTACCTCGAAAAAACAAAAACAAAATAAATAAATAAATAAAAACAAAGGTAGATGTAATACATTTCTTTGTATGCAGACTTGCTCACTTTTCAGGTTATGGATAGAGAAGTTAGTTATGGACTTATGGAGACTTGTTTCTTTTTGCCACAGTGCTTTTAAAAAGGGTTGACTATATTTAGAATGCCATCTGAGGCATCTTCCCTGCTGTGTTATAGCACACATCACAGCATTGTGTGTGACCTGTCCAAAGTGCTTTCCTAATTTCATATAGGCCAAAGCAGGTAACTTGGTGGGGAAGTGAGCATTTTCCATTTTATTACAGCTTTATTTTTTATTTAAAACAAAACAAACACACCAAAAAAAAAAAAAAAAAAAAACCACCTCAGGGGGCTGGAGAGATGGCTCAGCAGTTAAGGCGCTTGCCTGCAAAATGTAACCAACCACCTGAGTTTGATTCCCCAGTGCCCACCTAAAGGCAGATGCACAAAAGGGTTGCCTGCATCTAGAGTTCATTTGCAGCAGTAGTCAAGGGCCCTGGCACACCCACTCTCTCTCTCTCTCTCTCTCTGTCTCTTCTGCTTGCAAATAAATAAATAAAAATATTAACAAAAAACACTTCAGCTATGTGGAGGCTCATGTCTTTACTTTGAGCACTAGGAAGGCTAAAGTAGGAATATCATTAATTCAAGGCTAGCCTGGACTATAGGGTGAGTTCCAGGTCAGCCAGTGTTAGAGTTCCCTGCTGAAAATCTCCCTCACTATTTATTTTTGACCTTTTTATTGTGACATAGCCATGCTATTAGCCAAGACTGGCCTGGAACTCATGATCACTTGCCTCTACCTCCTAAATGTGTACTTCCATGCCTTGTTGGCAAAACTGTGCTCTGTGTGTGTGTGTGTGTGTGTGTGTGTATGTATGTATGTATGTATGTATGTAAGTAATATGTTTCTTGGAGATTGAATCCAGGGCCTCGTGACAGTCTGACCACAGAGCTATATACTCAATCCACTGTTTTTCTTTTAATTTTTTTATTTGCAAGCAGACAGGAAGGGTGAGTGGTAGGGAGGAAGGGAGGGAGGAGGAGGAGGAGAGGGACGGGCACTCAAGGGCTTTCTGCTACTGTAAACAAACTCCAGATGAATGCTCTACTTTGTGCATTTGACTTTATGTGGATACTGTAGATTTGAACTTGGGCCACTTAGGCTTTGTAAGCAGGCACCCTCCAGCCCCCTATTTGTTTTTCTTATTCATTAACTCTGTTCACAGTAGAATAGGAGTTGGCTTGCTTTTGCAAAAGTCCAAATAGTGAGTACTTTAGGCTTTGTAGATCATATAGCTTCTATTGCCGCTTTGGATCTGCTAATTAGAGCAAAGGTAAGCAAGGGAATTAGTAAGAATTTTGTATTGCCTTTCTGTGTCCTAGAATATTACCTTTATACATTTTTCAGACATTTAAAAAATCCACACATTCTTGATTGATAGTTGTATCTATAATCCTAGCATGTGAGAGGCTGAGGAAGGAGATTAGCAGGGTCCAGGCCCTCCTGGGCTATCTAGTGTGTTCCATGTTAGCCTGGAACACATATTGAGATCCCGTCTCTGAAAAAAGGAGGAAGAGGGAGACACTGAAATAAAGCTGGATTTGTAATCCCAGCTACCTGAAGCCTGTTGTCAATGGTCCTAGCCAGCAGTGGGCTTTGACAACTGACCATCCAGGCTAGATGAGCCTGCTGATGTAATATTGGCATGACTGTTATTGGGGTAACTATTTTCTGGTTGTATTTGAGGCCCACTGCATGGAAGGGAGTACTTGCCTAGTACTAAAAACCTAGTCAGAAGCCTATGGCTAAGGAAGTCACAGGTTTTATGAAGGAAACTACTGTTGGGCTAAATGGATATGCTGTACCCACGAAACTGCCTTCTAAAAATACTTCATGTTTTTATCTATTGTTTATAGTGATGAGCTCTGCTTTGGTCCAAGAAGCTTCTTTTCTGCAATTGGTTTTGACTGCTGGGTGATTCAAAGCTCATCAAAATGCTAAGAATAAGTGTCTGTGGAGTGCTTAGCACTAAGTGAGACAGCTATACCACTCATTCAAGGGAATATTGTGGGGGATAGGATGGAAAGAATGTGAGAGCCAGAGAATAGGGGAGACTTAGATCTGGACATGGCATGGTCATTTTATTAATGAGCTCTTAGCAGCTGTGGTTAACTGTATGAGATCAGGCTTATCTATATTCCCTCATGGTTGCTGGAGGAATTGGCAAAGCCCCCATTCCACCCTGAGGAGTTATTGGCAGTTAATGGTTTGCTGGAGGAGGGAGAAAACATTTTTTTTCATAGCCACTGGTAATGCCTGTGTTCTGGTGAATAATCCCCCACCTATGCTTATGCAGGTAACCCTGGTTGAACTCAGTGGGGTCACCAGAGGGGACCAAAGACTGAGGGAGTGAAGGAGGGACTGATTGCCAAGTAAACAGGGGAGGGATGAGAAAAGGTAACGGCAGGTGGATTCAATCAAAATAATTACAATCACATAAAATTGTTAATAACAAAAAAAAATTAAAGATGAGGAAACACACCCACACACACACCCCCCCCCCCATGCGTGGGAGTGCATGCCTGAGGTCCCGAGCATTTAGAAGGCTGAGGTGGGAGGATCCCCATGAGTGTGAAGCCAGCCTGGGCTACAGAGTGAAACACTTTAGAAAGCAAATAAGAACAAACAAAAACCAACTTGGTTCTTTTTTTTTAAAATTAATTTATTCATTTTCAAGCAGAGAGAGAGAGAGAGAGAGAGAGAGAGAGAGAGAGAGAGAGAGAGAGAGAGAGAGAGAGAGAGAAAATGCACCAGGGCCACCACCTTGTGGGTCTGGTTTATGTGGGTCCTGGGGAATTGAACCTGGAGCCTTAGGCACTGGAGGCAAGTGCCTTAACCGCAGAGCCATCTCTCCAGCCCCCAACTTGGTTCTTGATCCTTGAAAAATATTACAAACAAATTTGCAAGTAGAATGACTTTTCTCTCATTGCTTACACTGTAAGCTTTTACAAGAATTATCTTTAGTCATTGAGCAATATGCTGAAATGAATTAAAAATTTTGAGAATAAGCAAAAACCTGTGGTATCAAAACCTACAAAACTAACTTTCCACGGATGGCTTTCTTCTGTGGCAGAGAGACTTCAAGCCTTATCTGTTCTCAGTCATGCCTACTGGTAAGAATTGCTGTGATGCTGTCCCAAAGTCACTCTAGCCCCATTGATGTCACTTTAAAGATGGGTTTGCCTTATTTCCCCCAAAATTTATAGTTAAAAATTAGAGTTAAAATTCCTTTCTAATAATTTAGTTCACAGTAGATAACCAGGCTGCAGAAGCCCTCCTCTGATCAGCCCATATTTGCAGATGGAGTGTCCTTTCAGACTCAGGAATAGACATCTGCATGTTCATTTGGGTTGCCATGGTGTTGTGTGACAATAGAAGGCAAACGCCACACGAGTTAAAGAGATGAGTAGTGCTTGGGGTATAGATTATTGGAAGGACAACTTGGCAACAAGTTCTAGGCAAGAGCTTGAACTGAATGTCATGATCCAAGGAAGAAAGATTCCATTCCAAGGTGCTTTGGGTTTAAATGGGAGTCATGGTTTGATTAACCCAATATAAATTTTGAGAAAGATAAAAATTAGTTTAAAAAATCAGGCTCACATGAAATGAGAGCACAGTGTAGACATCTTGAATTCTTTCTTGGAAGTCGGATTTATTTTTATAAGCCTTAACAGAAGACAGTTTGTTCTTCTTTGGATAACTGGCCAGGCTTTGTCTTTCTTTTTCAAATATGCTTCAACCAAAGACCAATTGAGATGGATAGGATAATGAAATTGGGAAATTAGAAAAAAATGGATATTTTTGTAAAATAGGAGAACAAAAGTCATGTGGAAGCTTTTGTTTTTCAAATAGTTCTTAAGAGCTGCTGTCTGTGGATAGTCAAAGGCTTTGCTTGAATGTATTTGTCACTATAGAGGTCTTTAATGTGGTTCTGCAAATGTAAGCCATGCTGTTTAATCATGGCATTTCTGTAAAAATGAACTCCTGTGTCCACATCGCTCCCCCTTCTTCTCATTTCTTTAATGTCTTAGATCTAGACTGAGCTTTTGAACAGCCATTGCTAAGTGTTTCCACATTGGGAACATGAAGAACTTGGCCGGATATAATTCTGACTTTCATGGGAGGGAATTATTTTTCTCTCTGTTGCCTTAGAAGTCATTGGGTATACTTGCTATTTGAACTGAAGTGGATTAAAAAGTCAAACAAGAATGGGTCTAGTTACTAAGAGAACTCATTTGTAATGTCTTTGACATTTTTAAAATCTACTTTTGTTGCATGTGTGTATGTATGTGGTTGCATGTGTGCAGTACGTGTATACAAGTGTGTTTATAGATGAGGGGTCAATACTGAGTGTCTTCATTCACTCTCTACCTTATTTATTGAGACAAGGTCTCTCACTGAACCCAGACATAACTGATTTAGCTACTCTGGCTGGCTAGGTTGTTTGAGTTGGGGTCCTGTCTTTCTCCACTTCCCAACAGCTAGGATTACTGGTGTACACTGCCATGCCCCACATTTATGTGAATGTTGAGTTCAGACTCTCACACGTACCTAGCAAGTACTTTACTAACTGAGCCATTGCCCAGCCCCTTGGTCCATAATTTCTTGATGTAAAGCAGTGGGCAGTGTTGTCATTGACTAGTCCTTTGACGACTTGCCAACGTAAGATAGAATCCAAGGCTGCTTCCTGGCCCTCTGCAGGTGCTGGTGGTTTATGTCTGACATCCTTCTCATTTTAAAAGATAGGTATTCAGAGGCTCTGTAGGTCCTGCACAGATGGGTCCTGCGATGAGTCTGTGCCTCTGGAGAGGTTTCAGAGTACAGAAATTGTCTTATTTTTCTCTCCCAATTCACAGCATGGTTTTATTTACTCTCTACTTTAACGCTTGTGTCTGAGTGACATTTTCTAGGTTCCTCTTAAAGGAAGATTGAAAATAACTTTGAGAAGTTACTTTGGTTTTTCGATGTAGTGTCTCGCTCTAGTCCAGGCTGACCTGGAATTCACTATATCGTCTCAGGGTGGCCTTGAATTCATGGCCATCCTCCTACCTCTGCCTCCCAAGTGCTGGGCTTAAAGGCGTGTGCCACCACGCTTGGCTTGAGAAGTTTCTTTGTATGTAGACATTTTTGTCTTATGTTCACACTCATGTGACATCTCCATTTGATGTTTGGAGTAGCAGTTATTAAAAGTACTATCTAAATCATATCATTAAAAAAGACCCTAAAAACTTGTAGCTCAAGGCACAAACATCCATTTTTTGAAGCTCCTCAAATGACTGTCTTGCTTAAGGAATCACAAGACCTTGGAGGTAGAATGCACTTGGCATGTTTACTATTCCACAAGTTCGTAGACTAAATATATTATTCCTTCTGTGGCTCATCTAAAACATTGTCATCCTGAAAAATTGCAATTGGCAAGGTTGTAAAGTTGGCTGATGGAAAA
>PVHP010039969.1:0-16079 GCA_004024765.1 Zapus hudsonius | reverse complement strand
CCCGCAGAGAATGACAGGATGAACAAGGGGCCCACAGCCACAGGATAAGCCAGTGAGACAGAAACCAATGATTTCGACACAAAGACCTCTAAGCTCACAACCTTAAAGCAGCCTTAATACTCATCCACCACGACTCAGGGAACTATGCGGAAGAGGGGGCGGAAAGATTGTAAGAGCCGTGGTGGGGGAGATTATCCAGCGGCACGGCCAGGAGAACCTCGCTGAATACTAGGCTCTCCATGGTCCCCTGTCACAAGGACTGATCCAGACGAACCATGGAGGAGGTTATCCAGTGGAGGGTGGAGGGGAGGGCAGTGGGGAATTGGGGATAACAACTCATTGTTTGCCCACTAAATGTTGTAACTCATTATGGACAATAAATTAAAAAAAATGTGAAAAAAAAATTAAAAGCTAAAAGGGAACAAAAGGGCATAAAAATAAACACTAAGACAAGGGAGATAAAAATAAATAAATAACCAGCATCAATATAACAGGTTGCTTAAGAAAGGCCCCTTTCAGGATAGGGGACATCACCAAGGATTGCTTCCTTGGTATACAGAGGGGGACACGTTGCAGAAACTGTCCCAAAGGAAAATGTTGCCAGGCCCTTCCAAGACCTTATTCTAGATGCTAAGGTTTAACTATTATAGTTAAGGTTATTCACCAACAGCTCACAAATACTAAATTGTTCATTGGTTAAGAAATGTACAAAAGAATTCTTATGCTACTCAACCAAGTTAACTATATTTCTTTGTCAATATGTAAATTATTGGACAAATTAAGTTTTTAAGGTAAAGGTTACTTACTAATACTAATTTTCTAAAATAAGACTCTCACATCTAAAAACATTGTTTTGAAAAGATGGTTTATATTTGTTTATGCTAATGCTACCAAATGGTCATCATTGGACTTATATAACTCAAAGGTTTACTTTTAGCTATTGTGGCTTCTACCTCCTATTAGATAAATAAGTTGGAATACTTTAGTTAAGCTTTTATAAAATTTCTGTCATGGATAAAAAATAAAAATTTTCTTATGTTTGTAAGAATCTCTACTATATATCAGGCTAATTAGTGCCTAAAGTTAAACTAACAACATTGGTTGTCAAAGTTTTTCTCTCTCCAAAACAGATTCACCAAGAATTATATTTAAATTCAGCTGTTCTGAATTGACAGGCCCAGACTCTGCCTTATAGTGAGTAATCACAGAATCTCTACCTAAGTTATTATTTCAACAATTG
Source organism: Zapus hudsonius (assembly GCA_004024765.1). NCBI lineage: Eukaryota > Metazoa > Chordata > Mammalia > Rodentia > Dipodidae > Zapus > Zapus hudsonius. The sequence goes on along the minus strand of PVHP010039969.1, from coordinate 14,839 downwards.
TCTTATTTCGTGTACTTAAACTAATTCTATAAGACATATTCCCTACTCCAGGATACAAGTTCAGACATCTGAGGACAATTTGAGTCTCTAAACCCTCCTGGATAATTGGTATGTTTTCAAACATAGATGCTATCTTGCTGGATGGTGCTTGAGCTAATGACTTCTAGGTTTGATCTCTATAGTTGGACTTATTGCAAAAAATACTGTCAAAACTATGTTTTGTGTATAGTAACAGTCATAAAATATTATGGCCTAAACCATTCGAAATGAGTAAACTCAAATTTAGACAAGATTGACTAAAGGATTATACCATTTTCTAATTAGATATGTCTTATTAGTCAATTTAAATGTCAATATGGATATATCTATCCTACAAATTCCTCTCTAAGTGTGTTAACTACCTGTATAAAAATAAAATCCACTTGGAGCCATGGAACAAAATAGGCTAATATTTTGGCCTCTGTTCCCAGGTCACAAGGGTTACAGGAGATGAAAGGGACCATACTGTAGTGTTTTTCACACTGCCTCTCTGGATGTTACCTCTCCTTCTGAACAAGGAGGATATGGAAGCCCAGAAACAAATCAGTGTACAGCACAGACAGGAGAGTCCATTTGGAACAAATCATCCCCCCCCAGCCTCCCAGAAAGGGAGAAAACCAAGGTCAGCACGACCTGGACTTTGCCTCACTGACAGCGATAATGCTGAGGAAGCCATAGCGCTTCTCCCAGACCCCAATTCCTCCTTGGAGAGCCATCGTGACACCCAAAAGGACATACTTGTTAAATCTTGGCTTTATACCAGGTCTTAAACACTCAGAGAGAAATTTATAACCAAGGATATATATTAATTGTTCTAATCCTATGACTAAATGTCATAAGCCTCCAACCATCCAAGTGGTTTCTAACAGGATGGGATCTATATGTACTGGACAGCTCCCACTGACAGTAAAGAGATTTTTTGACACCAATCTCTGTCCCTGGCTTGCCCCAGGAAGAATTGGAAAATATATTTTAAAACTTCCTTAAATATAGGGAAGACAAGGTAAACACCTTAACATGCTCAATTTATTTACAAATTTAGATACAGACTATTGTCTGGCATGTTTATTCCTTCCACTGGAGAAGACACTACTAAGAAAGTCTGCCAAATTCTATATTCTAATATGAAAAAAGTCACAGGGCTCTAAATGCCCTCATACCTTAGGTGACACTTGTGTTGTTACTAAGATTGAATACTATATATTTCTCTTCTTAATAACTCTGTTAATATATGTCATATGCTTTACAAGTCATACAGGAACTGTCTCAGACCATATCAGATGCTACAATGCCATTCGATAAGCAATTCTGGGGATAGATCTCGAGTTTCCATGGTGGACAACAATCCAACCACTGAACCACTCTCCACTGGACACCCTATATGGAACACTCCCCACCTCTGGGGGGAATACCCCACCTCCTGCCTCACAATGTGAGACAGGACAAAATCTTGGCAATGTGATATATGGCTAAGGGGTCTCTCTCTCTTGGGCCTTAGTTAGGGACCCTCCCCTCTCTGAGGGATACCCCCAGCTGCCATAACTTTGTGTCCTATTCAGCAGGAAATAGATGAGAGAGAGAGAGATTTCTTCGTCCCCATTCCCAACAGCAGTTGGGGTGTCTTCAAGAGAGGGTGGAAAATATGTGAGAGTTTAGGAGTGAGACCCCAAATAAGGTTGCCAAGTTCCTCCTTTAACCCCTCCCCAGTCAGAGCTTGCCACTATTAAGCTTGCCTTGCTTCTTATAGGTTCAAAAATGGTACTGTTAATTCTTGTTTCTTAAACATATATGTACTTCTTGTGTTTTGTTTCTTAAACATATATGTACTTCTGGTGTTCTTGTTTCTTAAACATATATGTACTTCTTCTGGTGCCTTTCTTTTAAACATATATGTACTTTCTGATGCTTTTTTTTCCCAAAATTCATACCCCAGTACCCTAACAGCAGTTAGGGTTATTTCTTCAGAGGGGGGATTGTAATGGTCAGGAGTCTGCAGGAATCATCCCTCCCTTTCCAACCCTCACCCTGAGTGGGAGGTGTCTAGTTAGAGCTACAACCTAGGTGCTAAAACTGATTGGTTAGATATGAACCAATTAGCTGTCTCTCTGACTCACCTGGGGAGGACTTAAAACTAGCTTCCCTAGAGAAAGTCGGCCCTCTTTCCCCATATGGCAATGGAGTAGAAAGACTGCTGGATTTCCAGGCCTTAGGAAGGTAAGCCAATAGCTGGGGTGGGGGGGAAGGCTCCAGACTTTTTCTCTCATGAATTTCTCTTTCTGTTAAGGGGAGCCTTCTGTTATCTTTTCTTGGGCTGATTATTTAGCTACATAATATAAGTTTTGTTAACTCTCTGACACTGTTCTCCCCACACTGGTGGCTGGAGAACTCTGTAACTCCTCACATTATGACTGGGAAATTTCCCCATCCAACTCCCCTTTCCCTAATTTACTAAATTAGAATAAACGTGTAATTAAAATTTAATTCCGTCCCTGTGTACAATTCTTTGGCATTAGAGAACACGAACTCGGAGGAGGAGGAGGGGGACGGGGATTCTAAAACTCTCTCTCTCTTTCTCTCTCTCTCTCTCTCACTCTCCGTGTTGCTTACAATTGTTAATTATCAGCAATCCGTATCAATATCATATATTGCATAATTCCATTTATAGAAAATAGCCAGGAAAGGCAGAGCAATAGAGATGGAAGGAAAAAAAAAGGCTAGTGATTTCCTAAGTCTAGAAAGTAAGGTGTGGAAATTTGAAATAACTATTAATTAATAGATTATCATTTAGAGGTAGTGAGGAGGAGGATTGTAGGAAACAAGGAAACTTCATTCGGATTCCATCCCAGATCCAAAATAAAAAGCCTGGTTCACAAGACTTTTGGTAGTGCTGTTAGTCCATCACTCAGCATCTATGATTTTCGCCACTAGTAAGGTTTGGGCCTTCCCAATCTGGCAACTTGGCTGCTGCCATGGTGGGGAAGAATATACATGATAACCTAAATGTTTCCACTCCTCACCCTTTGGTTCTCAGACTAACCTCTCCTGCCATCCCCCCCCCACCCAGGGTGGGAAAGGATATTTTTGTTTTCCCCTGGGTCCATGGAATTAACATGGACCCTTAGATCACGTGGGTTCATCTATTCCCCCTTCTTTGGTCCACAGACTCTACCTTCCCACTTCTGACATCTGAATAAATAGAATAGTTCAATAATTATCCTTCTTAGTCTGTTTTAATTCTTTAGTAAGAAGACATGAGCTCATGTTTGGAATGTGCATTTGAACCCCCAATAACAAAACCCTGTCTCAGTTCATTTTGTAGGAAACCAACTCCTCTCTGACTGGATTTGAGACTCACTCCATGGGAGGGAATTTATCCTTTTTATGAAAGCCTAATCAAAAGCGTACAGCCAGGGAGGTCATAAGACCTAGGGGGAAGTTACTACTGTATTTTGGCTAAATATAGTATACCCACCAAATTATCTTCTAAGTATCTATGTTTATTCCCATGTATCAATGCTACTCTCATTTTTGGTTACTAAAGCTTCTCTTCAGATGGCAGTGACCACTGTCAAGACACAAAACTCTTCAAAGTGCTGAGAAATAACAGTAGAGATACCTCTGTCCCACCCTCCAAGGTTCAGGGACCATTGCTGAAGAGATGATAGAAAGAATGTAAAAAAAAAATAAAGGAAGGGGAGGAGTCCTTTGGAATCTTCCAGACATTAGGTGGCTATTGCACTCATGAACTCACAATAGCTGAGGCTATCTACACTAGACCTGCATAATATTAGGGCAAAAATGATGACATCAAAATAGAAGAGAGACCAGTTGGAAGGAAGAGGCTTAGTAAAGGAGGGCTAGGGGAGTGGTGATCGAAGAGGGTGGTTGGAGGGGATTATAATCAGGGTACACTGTGTACATGAATGGAGGTAGTCAATAAAAGGTAAAAAACAACTTGAAATTGCTTCTAAACTTGTGGAACATGAAAAATAACAAGATCAGACATGGGCTAATTGAGGAAGTGGACAAATAATTTGAGGAAATTAGACATTTAATAATGAAATAAATTATAAGTATAGCTATCAGTCTGTTATTCTGATAAAATCTTTATTGTTTAAATAAAACATTCTTTAATATGTGTTATTAGAAAGCAATTAAAAGCATATGTAGTATGAGGTACTCTCTCTGGAGTGGTGATATAATTGAGCTTGTATCTATCAATAGGACTGTGAATGCTAATGGTGTAAAGAGTCTACTACTATAAAAGAAAGGTCTCATGAAGTCTATGATCATTTTGCTAACAAAATTTGATGCTTTGTGTTATAAAATCATACAACTTTGGAAAGGAAAGGAATATTCGAGATTATCTGGTCTCTCTTTTTTTTTCTTTTTTGGTTTTTCAAGGTAGGGTCTCACTCTAGTCCAGGCTGACCTAGAATTCACTATGTAGTCTCAGGGTGGCCTTGAACTCAAGGCAATCCTCCTACCTCTGCCTCCCGGGTGCTGGGATTAAAGGAGTGCACCACCACGCCCAGCTTTTTGGTATCTTTTTTAAAAGAGGACTACAGAATTCAGAAAATTTTGGTGACCTACTTCAGGCTAAGGCCATGTAGGTAGTGGTAGAGTTGGAACCTGGCTCCTGTTGGTTCCCTCCTTACATAACCTTCAGTAACTCCCTAGTGTCTACAGAACAAAATCCAAATTTCTTATCAGTTATAGTCCAAAACCCCTGGGACTAACATCCCTCCTCAACCATTTATTTCTCTGTATCCCAAAATAAGTCCTTCATTGAGATTGAACTTGATTGATAGTTGATTGATAGTTGGAGCCCACCTTAACTTCTGTCTTGTCAAACACCAGTCATTGAAATGCCTCTGATAGTAACAGGTGATACTGAGATTGGGTACTGTGAGTACAATTAAAAATCATACTCTTAACTGGTACCCAACCTACCACCTGCCATCCTCCTTTTTATTTATCTTAGCCAGGTCCTAATTCCTGAAAAGTCACATGTCTTGCCAACAGTGACCTACCTAGACAGCAGATAGCAGCAAAGAAGAGAAGGAATTGAGGCTATATAACTCACAAGCCAACACATTCCCCACCACTCAAATGTCTTTCTTTACAACTCCCAAAACTCAGGTTCAACAGTCTCCTCTTCATGTTGCTTAAATGAGAGAGGTGATACACTCCAGATTTTATCCACAAACATTTGAATGCAACTTCCTGGATCTTTGATAAAGCACCATATGAAATTACCTTACTGACAGAATTTCATCTAAAATAAATTAAGAACCAGGTGTGGTGGCGCACGCCTTTAATCCCAGCCCTCAGGAGGCAGAGGTAGGAGGATCGCCATGAGTTCAAGTCCACCGTGAGACTACATAGTAAATTCCAGGTCAGCCTGGGCTAGAGTGAGACCCTACCTCGAACAAACAAAACAAAACAAAAATAATAAAAAAATTAAAAAATAAAATAAATTAAGTTGCCACCAATGAATCTAGAAGGCAGTTACACAGGATTGATTTGGTAGCCTTCATATACATTCAGAAGTTTGTCCTGAGAAACCTGAAAACTTGTTTTCCCTGTTTCCTTCTGATCATTGCTCTATTTCCAGGGCAAGAGTGATGCAAGCGCAGTCTCTCAATCTGCACTCTAAGATTCAGAAGGATGAGTCAATAGGAAACCCTCAATAAGCATTTCCTAAATGGAAATGGGACTTTTTCTTTTTAAACTTGTTTGGAGTCTAGGCAGAGAATGAGAAGGCAACTTTCCCAAGTATAGAAGCAGACATACAGTTTGATCTTTCAGATTCAAGATCGTAACTGGAATTTTAAAAATGCAAGTAACGGGGAATGTCACATGCTGTTTATTCAGAGTGCCAAGTGGAAGACTTGGTAGCAACCTACATTGGACAGTATTTCCCCCAAGAATGGTTAACAGTTAGTGGCTTACTCTGTGTGTCAAAATATATTACAAATAATTAATATTGAAATTACTAAACAATATTCCTTTTCCTATAAATATAAACATTCAAATAAACCCTGCCCCATTCAAAATAGTCATCTTATATGAAAGAAGGGGGTCTAGCTGGGGAAAGAGCAGCAAGAGGTTGGGTAGGGGAATGTGGAGGGGTTTGGGAGACAAGAATCAAAACAAGGCAGACATGAATACTGTCATATGAAATACATTACTTTGTATACCAATTTTAGAAAAATCTTATGGTCCATATACCTATTATAACAATGTTCTGTGCTAACAGCACATCTATAAACTCTCTTTACAAATTTTCTCCAAAGTCAAAGGTATGTCATAGTAAATGTGTTCTGTGGTGGTAATCTGTATATTTGGTTAGTAGTTTTGAAACTTGAAAATGATCAAAAATTATCCTCCCAACTGAGTGAAAGTATAGGGGATCAAATCACACAGTGATAGTAATAGCAAGAGCCATAATTAATTTCTTTGTGCCCTGAGTATTCCAAGCTTCTTAAGTCCTGGGACTAAAAGCATATGCCACCACACTCAACTGAAAAACATCCAAATTTGAAATGCTCCAAAATCTGAAACTTTTTGAGAGCATCATACTGGGGCATTTCAAATTTTCTGATAAAAGTAGAAAAAATATGAGTTTGTAATAACTGGTGAAGAAGTACTCTGCTTAAAGGAATACAAAATGGCCTGGCTGGATGGAAAATAGCAAAAATAAGGTATGAGGAAATGGCTCAGTGGATAAAGTACTCCTCATGCAAGCATTAGGACAAGTTTGGACCTTTAATAACCAAGCAAATGCCAGGCACCAGGTGTGACAGCCTGCCTGCCATTCTAGCACTCAAGAAGCAGACAAGATCCCTGGGATATGCTGGCTAGCTAGACTAGATGAATCAATGAGCTCTGGGTTCAGTAAATAAAGAGAATAATCAAGAAAGACACTCAATGTTAACTGTGGGCCTCCACATGCACACATGTACACACACATATACAGACACACATACATATGTGAAAAAAATATGAGTACCATAGCACCCAGAAATCCTACTTCTGAGCAAATAGCCACAAGAAAGCTGGGTGTGGTGGTGCATACCTCTAGTCAGGGGAGGGAGAGGCAGAGGTAGGAGGATCACTGTGAGTTCAAGGCCAGCCTGGGGCTATAGAGTGAGTTCTAAATCTGCCTGGGCTAGAGTGAGACCCTTTCTTGAAACTCCACCCCTCCAAAAATCCACAATAACTGAAAGCAGGGTCTTGAAGACATTTTCACACCCATGGTCATAGCAGCATAATTCATAATAGCCAAGAGGTAAAAGTAACTGAAATGTCCATCAAAGAATGAATGGATAGATGGACAAAATGTGGTCTATCCATACCATGGAATATTTTTCAGGATTAAAAAGGAAGAAAATTCAAGTACATAGAACAACATGAATGACCTTGAATGCATTGTACTGAGTCAAATACAGCAGACACAAAAGACAAATATTCTATTATTCCATTTATATGTTGTGACTAAGAGTCAAATCCATAGGCAGAAAGAATGATTGTTACTTGTAGCTTGAGGGAAGTGAAACAGAGTTGTATAATGGATACACACAGTTTAAGACTTCCAAGATAAAAAAATTCTAGATCTGTTACTCAATAGTGAAAATATATTTAATACTACTGGACCACAAACTTAAAAACATTTATGATAGCAAATTTTAGGTTACATGTTTTTATCATGGTGTATCTAAACAAAAGCATATATTCTGAAAGCAGTGTCAATATTCAGCAATATTCTCACATGTCAAATGGGACATATAAAATACAACAATTTCACGTAGAAGCCCGTGGCACACAAAATATAAGCTAAAACTTCATGAGAAGAAAGTGATTAATTATGCCATAATATTAACCTTAGCTTTAGAAATTAGTGTATGTAGCAGGAAGTGCTAAAATGGCCCCAGATCTGACTAGCTATTGCATCTGGGCCCTTTACCTTCATTTCTTTCTTCATTCTTCTAAAATGCAAACTGTTTAGGGCTGGAGAGATGGCTCAGCGGTTAAGGCACTTGCCTGAAAAGCCTAACAACCCAGGCTTGATTGCCCAGTACCCATGTAAAGCCACATGCACAAAGAAGCCCATGCACCTTGAGTTCATTTGCACACCCATTCTCTCCGTCAGTCTCTCTCCCAAGACCTTACAGAATGCACTTAAAAGGTGACATTTGACATAGGAAATTTCAAGAGAACCAGATATTCAGGCTGTGGCATGTATTCTGTTGTCTGTATTTAACCCTGCTTACAAACAACAAGCAAAGCAGAAAGTCGTGGAACTTTTGTAATTCACTAGAAAAGAAGTAGGTAAAGTTGGGGCCAAAGAAAGTGTACCTGCTGACAAGATAAGGCCTGAGAGTAAGCCAAGTACTCTGTATCAAAACAGTATGAAAGAAGCATTGAGGGCACCTCAGGACCAAACCGCACTAATTACAGGGTTACTGTACTCATTACAGGACACTGGCTCCTGCTATGCCTTCTCTACCATGAAGGACTCTACCCTTTGGAGCTGTAAGCCAAGATACACTCTTCCTTCCATAAACTGCTTCTGGTCACATATTTGTTCAAGGCAACTAGAAAGTGACTGTTATAGAAGGCATGAAAAGAAAGGCAATGCATTGCAGGGTCAGAATCTCTGGATGGAATCCTTGTGTAAAGCTATTAGAGATGACAGAAATGAGGACTGTCTGCTGAGGAAAGCTACAGGCAGTGACCAAGGTCAGCTCAAAAGACAAGCCATGTGGGCTGCAACCAGAGGGCTGGCTACAGGAATAGTCAGCTCAAGCCCACTGGTGCTTACATTATGATGCCATATGCCATGGATATGAGAAATAGCTCTATAGGATTGAAGGTTTGTCATGATGAGGTTGGTCTTGTTTTTATCCCATTCCTGTAATGCTCTCATTCCTCTTTTTGAATGAAAAATTTAATCTGTGTCATTGAATGTGGGAAGCATATAGCTTGATTATAAAATTTTACAGGTATTCACAGCTAGGAGTTGCCTTAGGTTTCAGAAGAGACTTTGATTTTGGACTTACAATTTTTGTACCTTTATTTTTGCACATGTGTGCATACATGTTAATATGCATGGTATAGGCACATGTGTATGTTTGCACATACACTGTGTGTGTTTGTGTGCGTGCATGTAGAGGCCAGAGGTCAATGTTGGGTGGCTACTTTAATCATTCTACATTTTATTCTTGGAGACAGGGTCACTCACTGAACCTAGACTAGCTAGTCCGTGAGTTCCAGGAGTTCCTAGTCTCCAAGTCTCCAATTCTGGGCTTACAGGCATGCACCCCTACCACACCTGGCATTTATGTGAGTGCTGGGGATCTAACTCAGGTCCTCATGCTTGTGCAGCAAGCACTTTACCCACTCAACCATCTTCTCAGTCCCACAGACTTGGACTTTTCAGCAGTGCTAAAACTGTTAAGACTATGGGAACTCTTGGAGATAGACTGAATGTATTTTGCTTTATGAGATGGTCATGAATCTTTAGGGGGGGTCAAGAGTGGAATGTTAAAATTTGAATATGAAATATCTCCCAAAGGGTCATATATTGAGGGCTTAGTTGCCAGTCAGTTGGCTTTTGGGAAGTAAATTGGATCCTGAGGGCCCTCGCCCATGAATCCCTTGATAGATTCATGATACAATGACATTACTGGCAGGCAGTGAAAAATAGGAGATGGAGCCTAGTTGGAAGAGGCAGGTTACTGGAGGCATGCCAGGGAAGAACATATCTTATCCTGTGCTCCTTTGTCTCTCCTCTCCCTCTCCCCACTCTCTCTCTCTACCTTTCACCTCATGAGGCAAGCTGCTCTGCTTTGCCATGGGCTCTGCCTCATCATAGGCCCAGGAAAATGGAGCCAAAGACTACGGACTGAAACTTCTGAAACATAGAGTCAAACCAAATCCTTCCTCCTTTAAATTGTCTCTCCTAGGTAAAATTATGATGATGAAAAACTGACCAACACAGCCATCTTTCTGCCCACTGGCTAGATCCTTGGGCAGAACTTTCTGTCTACATCAGGGTACATAATAAAGTTCCATCTATAAAAGCAACAGCAAAAAAATGCTCATAAAGGATTACATGCCACTGAGAAACCAGCAGTTTAACTACTAAGTGGAAATTTGAAATAGTGAAATTTGAAATGGACTTCTGAATGCAGTGAAGTGGAAGATACCCAGGAAAAGCTGGCTCATTAATATGGAGCCCTTACAATTTGAGGGTCAAACATCATTCCTTCCAACCCTTAGTAACTAATTTTTGGCCATAGTTTACTACACTTCCTGAGTTAAAGGTCAACTGTGATGCAGGAAAACTTGTTTGCTTTGCCCATTTGTATTTTCCCCTCACAGATAGAAGGTATTAACACAAACTTCTTAAAAACTCTACAGTGCTATATCTTACTGCAACTATGCTGAAAATTTGCCCAGGTGAACCTAAAGCAGGTTCTCAGAACTAAGGACTCCACCTGGCCTATAATAGGCAGCCATTGTCTAATAGGACATATTCAGACAAGAAGGTAAAGAAGGTGTCTCTTTCAACATTCAATAAATACTTGTCATTCTGCCCCCAAACTGGGAATGGATTTGTCTTAGAATCATCTCCTCCTGACATATCCATTTCTCTTTGATACCAAATTTTCATTTTATTCCTTTGAGAAGATGGTAATCAGTTATTTTATCCTTGTTTGACAACAGTTGCCTCTATTGTCTGTTAAAAAAAAAACATGGTGATGGGAAATTTCCATGACCCTCAGTTTTTATTTAACAAGTCAAATTTTTATTGCATTTAAGTGTGCCAGACATTTTCCCAAGAGCATTTTCATACAATAGAATATGCTATAGTAGTGAAAATGAACTAACGATACACCTGACAGGATACATTTATCTCATGGACATAATTCCACTTATGTAAATTTCAAGGACAAGTAAAACTGCAACAATGGCTGCCTATTGCAGCAGGGTGAGGGCTGTCTGCAAAAACTGCATACAGAACCTCTGGGGTGATATTTTTTCTATTTAGATAGGAATGTTATTTACATGTTTATATTTATTTATTAGATTCATCAAATTACATACTTGCATTAGTCAACCTCTCTTTGCTGAGACAAAATACCAAGCAGAAGCAGCTTAAGGAAGGAAAGGGGTTCCTGTCTATGGCAGAAACCATGAAAACCAGCACCACAATATCACATCAGCAGGAAGGAAACAGAGAGAGAATGATGAATATTGAATACTAAGCTATATTTCTCCTTTTTATACAACCTAGGAACATGGCCATGGGATAGTATTGCCCACAGTTAGGGTGTATCCTCCCACTTCACTAATATAATCTAGAAAATCCCTCACAAACATGACCAGAGAAAGGTGCGATGGCACACACCTTTAATCCCAGCACTTGGGAGGCAGAGGTAAGATCACTGTGAGTTCTAGGTCAGCCTGGGACTACAAAGTGAATTCCAGGTCAGCCTGGGCTAGAGTGAGACCCTACCTTGAAAAAACAAAATACAAAAACAAAACAAACATGGGCAGTTTGTTTCCATGGTGATTCTAAATCCTGTCAAGAAATGAACCATCCCAATACTTGAGTTCTATACATTTAGGTCTGGAGAGATGGCTCAGTAGTTAACGAGTACTTCCTATGCAAGCACAAGAGCCTGAGAAGGCCTGAGAGACCACTCAAATTCAATCTCCAGGATCCATGTAAACAGTTGGGTATGTCCATGCACATTTATCACTCCAGTTCCACAGGGGAGCAGAGACCCAATAATTGTGGAAACTGGTGAAAAAAATGGCAAGCTCCAGGATCAGTAAAGGAATGGCTCAAATAAGAATGGGCAGAAGAGTGATCTGGAGTGGGACCACAGGTGAGTACACCTTGTCACAAGTGAGTGCATGAGGCATCAATCACATGGACCCCTGCACGTGCACACATACACCAGCAAAAAAGGATCAATACATTCCACTGAATGCAAATTTTATCCTGATTTAAAGAAAGACATGTGACTTCACATGGACCACAAACTTCAAAGCTCTGAGCTCCAGTTTAGCTGCTGTCTTACAGACACTGCAGTGACAGATCAACAATCTGAGCCATAATCTACCTGCTTGAAACTGTTAAATGAGATGCAAGAGTCCTCAGCTCCCTCTCAACCCTCACTTCATGGGTTCCTTGTTCACAATGTCATTTCTTAGAAGGTTGATGAGGATGTGACAGAATTCCTCTGGCTCTCTAAATAAGTTTGGATCAATTTCCAGTACTCTTTGCTAAGCCACAGACCCAAGAATGGACAAGAGAGAATGCATGTGGGAGTGTTTCTGAAAATATTTACCTCTTCCTATATATTATTAATTGAGGGAGATAGAACTACGACATGTAGACACCTGGGATCTTTTGAGATGGAATGTGGAAAACTCTTAGTTATCCCTTAAATCCACAGTAACCAAGTTTGGATGGGCACATGGCTACTTTGGTCGGTACTTCGTTTCCCACTTTCCCTTGTAACAAGATGGAGCATTGTGACCAAGTTCACATCCGGGGAACATGAGAAGTGGCAACTTGCTTCTAGAGGGAATCACTTGCTATGTGTTTTCTCTCCTGCCCCATGCCCTGTTCCATAGGTTACAGAACAGGGTGGCAGTAACCGAGCTTCAACACTCTAGTGGATGAAGACAACTATAAAATGGTTGAGTGCTAAGTCCAAAAGCACTAGCCACTAGCCATATCCACTCACCGTTAGCCTGCTATGCAAAAGGAAAGCTTCAATCTTATTCATCTGCAGGTGCTTCACTCCAAGCATCTTAACTACTCTCTATATGTTTTTGAGGCCTGTGGTCTCCAGGCAAGAATTTCTAAGTTTCACATGAGCTCTACTTAGTCTAGCACTTTGACTTTCCAAGTTCAGATTACACAAATCCATAAAGGCAACAGTATCACACAGTATCAGTCATGTTGCTTAACACCACAGTCTACAAGATAATATCAATATTGTATTCAAGACATGGTCCCACCCTCCATGCTTTGCCTGCATTTGCTTCACTTGCACCATGTGTCCTAGTTTCACTGGATGTTCCCCGAATACACCTTGCGCAGAAGAACTCCATGTTAACACTCTGGACAAATCAAATGACCTTTTCACTATCTTCCCATCTCACCCTCTCCCATCCATGATGTAGCTCTTCAAACCCCAGCTCAGAAAACACAGAGAAGGGCTGGGGAGATGGATCAGGATCAGTGTTTAAAGGCACTTGATTGAGAAGCCTGCTGGCCCAGGGTTGATTCCCCTAGTACCCACGTAAAGCCAGATACACAAAGTGGTCCATCTGCCTGGAATTTGTTTGCAATGGCAAGAATCTCTGGCAAGCCCATTCTCCCTCTTGCTGTGTGTGTATGTGTGTTTGCAAATAAAAATATTTAACAAAACAAAGAGATGCTTATCTATTTCTCTACAGAATGAATCCTGCCCTCTGCTATACTTCTGTATCACTTTGGATCACTTAAACTATTAAATCATTTATTTCCATGAGCTATTGGGATTTATTTACACATCTGATATCAAACCTAGAATATATGCTCCAAACACAAAGTCCCAGAGGACAAGGAAGGCACCTTGCCCATCTTGGCATTTAGCATTTGATGGGCCCATACCTAATGAATGTTGAACAAACGAAGGAAGCAGAATTCAACAAGTGACAGGTTTCCAAACCCTAGACATAATCATTCTTACCTATTCAGTGCAAATGCATAGTGGAATTTAATGTTATGCTGATCCGTCAAATCACAGGTAGGCAGCATCTCAAGTGTTTCTACAATCTTGACCATGGCATCATACTCCTGTTGGAAAGCAGCCCCAGTGTGAGACAGAGAGGAAATACCATTTTGCAGATTTATCTCAATATTTATAAAAAAACAAGATAGTCTTCAAATTTAAAGACAAACTTTTCTGTAAGGTAGTATTTTGTGATGTTAATTATAATCTTTATAAATACAGAAAAAATATAAAAAAGCCAACTGACTGAGAAAACATAGAAGGAGGGAATTCCTGCTATCAGAGGGGCACAGAGGGATCAAGGAAAATTGTTAAACCAAAAGGGATCAAGGAAAATTGTTAAACCAAAAGTCAAAAAAAAACAATCAAGAGACTTCCGGGGAAGATGTCTGACTAGCAGACACACCGTACACCTCGGGAAATAAGGGCCAGGGTTTTCAGCAGGGATCCAGGTCGCGGACACAAGCTGCAGCCACGCGCTGAATTCCAGGCACCTCCGAGCACAGGATCTGCACGACTGGAAGCTTCCAGTGTGGACTAGCGCTCGCAGGAGGCAGTGAGTCGTCCAGGCAGGCAGGCTGTGCCAGAACAGCTTCAGCCTGCCGGCCACCTGAGGCTTTCATTCGGCTTTCCTTGTGTATTGGCCCCCACCCTCCCGCCCTCTGTCTATCCCCGCCCCTCCCGGGCATTTGCGTGTCTTTCTTTTTCAACTTTTTGTTGTGTTTTTTAAATTTTATGTCTTATATTAATATTCTTTCTCCATCGGCTTCTGTAAGTAGTCCCTCCCCCCGCCCTCCGGCCTCCAGCTTGTCTGCCCCACCCCTCAGCCCTCGCTTTTCTTCTTTATTTTCTTTCTCTTTCACCCTTTTGACCTGGGCCTCCCTCGTAGCCCCTCCCCTCACCCTCTGGCCTCCAGCGCATCTTCCCCACCCCTTCCCCCTCGCTACTCTGTCTTCTTGTTTATTTTGGTTTTTAATACTTTTCTTTTCTTTTCT